>MU664653.1:15526-63004 GCA_026770625.1 Nicotiana glauca
CAGCCTCTCGGGCTCACTCCCAACTCACAAAACACAACATCGGCCTCTCGGGCCCACTCCCAACTCACCTGGGTACCCTGCGCTCACTGGGGGTGTGTACAGACTCTGGAGGGGCTCCTACAGTCCAAGCGCAATATCATAAGGCCTTAAAGCATTCACATATGGCGCTCGACCTCAATCAGTCTAGAAAATAATCATAAGCCCCTTGGGCATCAGTAAAACAATGGTGCTCAGCTCAAACAACATTATAAACATCATTTAAATCTCAAGTTGAGTATAAATGTAGCTGAGTTCATGAAATAGTATAATTCAATTGGACTGAGTTCAAATAATATTTCAATTAGTGAGGAAAAATAGTGATGGAAATTCACAAAAGAATTTCAAATAATTAGCACGAAACCCAAATATGGCAATAAGCCCAAATTATGGTAAAAAACAACAAGTCTTTATCAAATACGCGATAAAATACCAACCGGGATGGACCAAGTCACAATCCCCAATAGTAAATGACCCCGCGCTCGTCATATAACGCGTGTCTCACCTCAACATAGCACTACGTTGTGCAATCCGGGGTTTCAAACCCTCAGGACATTATTTAAAATCATTACTCACCTCAAGAAGGCCAAAAGACTACTCCGTGATGCACTTGCCTTTCGAATTTGCTTCCTCGCGTGACGAATCTGTCCAAAATTACAACGAATATGTGGCATTATACTAAAGAGACAATACCCAATCGAAAACAATCGAAAAATATCAAAATTCATGGATTTGGCAAAACCCGAGCCCCGGGTCCACGTCTCGAAACTCAGAAATTTTTACATTAATACGATCCTTATCTTGCCACGAGTCTATACATACAAAATTCACAAGAATCGGAGTCCATTTGCCCCCTCAAATCACCATTTTAGAATTTCAATCTCAAGCCCTAATCTCTTATAATTTTGCTATGTTTTCATGGATTTCAAGGATGATTCTTCAATAAAAACATGTATTTAACTCATAAAATTTACCTCCAATCGATCTCAGTTAAAACTCCCTTCAATCCCCGTCCAAAAGCTCTCAAAATGACTGAAAATGGTGGAACAATTGAGAGTTCGCAGATGAATAAACATTCTGCCCAGAATTTTTCGGAAGTACTGTTCACCCCGTGTACTGTTCACCCGTGTGTACTGTTAACGGGTACTGTTACGGGTACTGTTTATGGATACTGTTATGGGGTACTGTTCACACCACTATTCACGGATACTGTTACGGGGCACTGTTCATGGGTACTGTTCATGAAAACTATTGATAACTACTGTTCACAGTGCTGTAAAAAAAAATGCAACAACTTTATTTTCACTAAAAGTGCTATAACTCCATCATACGAACTCGGAATTAGACGATTCTTGTTCCTATGAGTCACAAATAATAATACGAACCTATTTCTTTAATCGAAACACAATTCGGAGCTTGTTAGCTTGGTGCGATATCCATTTCGCTCGTTAAATAATTAACTCATGTTTCGCATCAAAAACCCACTCGCGGCTTGATGAAATTGGACCAAACTTTCCAGATCAGTCCTATAATTCATTATAAAAATTTTGGAAGTCTCGAAATCGAATTTCGATCTCTAGAACTAAAAATGAACCTTTGGGTCGTTACACGCTTATGCTCAAAACGACAAAAATCTTCCAAAAACTCTTTCAAAACTTATCCGAGCCTCATGGGAGCCCGACCAAACATGCCAACATCGTTCATAATATTATGCAAACATGTTCCAATCATCAAATCACCTCAAACAATATCAAATTACCCAAAACTCATCGAATTCAAGCCTAATTTTCTAAAAACTTCAGAAATACACTTCCGATCAAAAACTCGACCAAACCACGTCCGAATGACCTCAAATTTTTCACACATATTCCAAATCACCTAACAAAGCTACAGCAACTCTCGGAATTCCATTCCGACCCTCGGATCAAAATCTCACCTATCAACTGGAATTCGCCAAAATACTAACTTTGCCAATTCAAGCTTAATTCTACACCGGTCATCACAAAAATATTCCGGACACACTCCTAAGTCCCAAATCACCTAACGAAGCTATCCGAATCATAAAATTCGCATTTCGAGCCCTCTAACACATAAGTCAATATCTGGTTGACTTTTCCAACTTAAGCTTCCTTAAAAGAGACTAAGTGTTTCAAACCTTAACAAAATCATTCCGGAATGACTTCAAATTTTGCACACAAGTCACATTCGACATTACGAACTTGCCCCAACTTTCGGAACCACATTCCGACCCCGATATCAAAATTTCCACTTCCAGTCGAATTTTCTCAAAAACCTTCAAATTTTATATTTAGCCAAATGAGTTCAAAATGACCTCCGGACATCCGAATTCACTTCTGATCGCGCTCCCAACTCCAGAATCACCATACGGAGCTATTTCCAGACTCGAAATCCCAAACGGACATCAATAACACTGAAATGCCTTCCAACCCAAATTTATGAAATTCTTCTAAAATACTGACTTCCACAATATACGCCGAAATGCTCACGGATTTTCCAAAACCAAATCCGGACATACGCCCAAGTCCGAAATCATCATACGAACATGCTGGAACTTTTAGATCCCAATTCCGATGTCGTTTACTCAAAATTCCAATATTAGCCATTTTCTTCAACTTAAGGTTGTTGCAATGAAAAGTTTCTTTCCAATTTGATTTCGAATTTCCCGAAATTCAACTCTGACCATACGTACAATTCAATATACCTGAAATGAAGCTGTTCATAACTTCCAACTGCTGAACGACGCGCTAGAGCTCAAAACGACCTGTCGGGTCGTTACACTATCTTTGGTTGAAGTTCCAAACTATTTCTAAGTTTAAGGAATTGGCTGTGTATGCTGCCTATAAAAAAATGATAGTGGGTATACTGATGTGCACCAACAAAACACCTTTTTTTTTTTTTGGAGTATCAAACTATTGATTATGGAGAAGCCTGCAAATTACTCCCGTACCATTTTTCTTTTTTCTTTGTTAAAAGAATAATATTGGCATACATACGCAAAAACTTTCCAAATTGTTTAAGCACTGCTCCAAGTTAGATCTGATATAGGATCAACTAGAGTCCGAAATTCCCTAGCATAATTAGTCGTTTCTTGAAATGTTTGCCTTAAAATTATTATTGAGTCCATTATTCAGATAATTATCCAACTATCTAAAATTTTGGCAAAAATCACTTTTCTTTTGTTTGTAACAGGAAAGTCACTCAACTAATTTTTATAATTTTATTGCGCACAGGTAGTCACTAATATGAATTATCAAACCTTTTGGTGAAAAAATATGGCTGTCCACATGAGTATTTTTATATTTTTAAATCAAATAAAATAATTAACATCCAAACAAAACATAAAAAATTCACCTATACACCCAAGCTGACCGACTAAAAATAAAAATGAACCACAAAATAAAAACAAACGCTAAATGCTTCTCTGTTGTAAATGCATCTCTTCTCTTCTTATAAAAAAAAATTGTTCTATCTTTTCATGGTTTTACTCTAGTTTTATAAAATAATAATGGGTACGAGGTTAAGGATTAGAGTGATAGGTGTTCTTATTTACCTGTAAAATGGTACAACTGAATTAATACGTGGTTTATAGATAAATGAATCGATTTGATCCTAAAACAATAAATGAATTAGGCAAAAATGTAAGACTTAGTGTTAAAATAGAGATAAGACGGTAGAGATCATAAGCCCGGGAACAGAGCTTCCGGAGGCGGTAAGAACAATAAATAAGCAAGAAAGTAAAATATTTTTGAGCTTTGAACAAAGTGAAATATATGCTTATCAGAAAATTTGTGTCAATTACAATGATGATATAGCTCACTACTTTCAATTGTACCTAGGGAACAAGGTCTTAGGATCAAGCCCCTCTTAAATAAAAATTATGAGGCTATTGAAGAATGTGTAACGGTAGGGAGTAAATACTTTATTCTCTATAATGGACCGTGATTTAATACTATAGAATATTCTTCAATAAATCCTACCAGGTGGTAGGCATTTACTTCGCCTTTATGGATATCATTATCTCCAATAACAAGTGAGATCATTGTCCTCGGGCCCGACTGTCTTCTGTTTTCGGCTCCACGTGTCACTTTCTCATGTGAGCATTAAATACGAATATATTATACGCCATATGATAGACACCCTGCTTTCCGGTGGCATAATTTTGTGTCACCGACAATGTTACGCCCCGCAATATTACGTCGATATTACGTCCTGTAGTATTATGTTACGATGATGTTATGTCATGCAGTATTATATTACGATGGTGTTACACCTTGCATAATTATATTACGATGATGTTACGCTTCACAATATTAAATTGTGACTATGTTTCACCCTGTAGTATTGTACGTTAAATTTGTCGTACGGTAATTGACATCAGTTCAAGGAAAAGATTATTTGGAGATTATAAGTATTATGCTATTTCAAACAAGTGATGAGTAAATCTGTGAAGGTGAAAGGGGAAGCAAGTTAAAGAAAATGAATTTTCGTCCAATTTTGGCATGTTGGGATAAAATATGGGCCGAGCATTAATACTCGATATTTACAGACTTGTACCATACAAGGTACAATATGAACATGATAGTAAGATGTATAAGGTATATTAGAAGTCAATAGTATTTAAGTAAATTGAGATAATTCTTAATTATATGGATAATTGGGTAATTATTGGTTAATGGGTGGGGGAGAGGGGATTAATAAATTAATTAAGATATTTGGATAGAATTATTGAAGCCCAACGTGGCAGCCCACTATACTCATATAATGACTTGAATTATGTGGTAAGGTGGCCTAATTAGGTAAGGATGAGTCATTCATGTGGAGCACACTCAATAAGATAAAAAATTCCATCTTTCTAATTCATTAAGGAGAGATGGAATAAGAGATTCAACGAAATTTTATACGAAGTCTTCAACAAGCTAACGGATGGAGTTCCTAACTTTGAGAGATCTTCTAATCTCATTAAAATATAATGCCTTCTTAATGAGATATTTGGTTGGTGATGCTAAGCTTAATTGATTTTTCCCTACTCCTGTCTTGCCTTCACGTGTTTTGTCGTGATTGTCATATGTTAGAAGGATTGTCAAGAGAATCGGCTCAGGTATATTAAGGCTATCCCTTCTTTCTTTTGGTATGATCTATACGACACAAACGAAACGAGCAAATGTGCAATTTTCATAAATGACTCTATTCATAGAAATGCTAGAGATGCTTATGTTCTTGATTCTCCATGTGTCATATTATTCTATCATCTGTTCATGGGTCTCAAAAAAATACGTAAGTTGAAAAAGTTTACTTCATGATATTATTCAAAGGGATAATAGTCTTATGACACTATAAGAGATTTTATTAACGTACTTCTCATGCATTGCATTCATGTACATTGACCCATGACTATATGGCATTATACACGCATATATATGTATAATATATGTATATGGGATATTGGATATGAAAAAAGATTACGGCATTATATACGCCCCACTACCTGATCAACAGGTATACGTTGATGATTTGCCCACAGTTGCCGAGATGATATGATGGGATGCCCTCACAGGCTTGATGATGTTATGAACACATATACCCATGCATGGTATGACATTTATATGCATATACATGACATTATAAAAATGAAATGATTCACAGAGTTATGTAAATGTACATGTCGAGTCTTTTACTCCATGTTTCTCTCATGTCTATTATTTACTAATTTTCATTCCTTACATGCTACGTACATTATTTGTACTGACGTCCCTTTTTCCTGGGGATGCTGTGTTTCATGCCCGCACGTCTCGATAGACAGGTCGAGAGCCCTCCAAGTAGGATATCAGCTCAGCAAAAGATGTTGGTGCGCTCCATTTGATTCGGAGTTGCTTGTTTGGCTAGTATGATTTAGATGTGTATTGTTTTTTATGGAAGGACTCTGTCCCGACCATTATAAAAATTATGTATTCTTAGAGGCTTGTAGACAGATGTCATGTACGTAAAAGATTGTATGGCCTTTTCGGCCTATGTTCAGTGTACACGTGATTATTTTGGCCTTATAGGCCCGTAAGTCTTATGTATAAGTTGGTATCACATATTGTATTCTACTTATCTCATGGCAGACTTCCGGCTCAGTTATCTATGATAGTACGACATGACAATATATGTTATTTTGGCACTCGGTTGAGTAATGTACCGGGTACCCGTCGCGACTCATTGGTTTGATCATGACAAAAGTGGTATCAAAGCAGTTCTGTCCTAGGGAGTGTACAAGTCGTGTCTAGTTGAGTCTTGTTTATGGGTGTGTCGTGCACCACACTTATAAGCAGGAGGCTATAGGGAATTTAGTACTGTCACTCTTTCTTCTTACTCTAGATCGTGTGTTAGAGCTAAATTGTAAGAACTCAATTTCCTAAACTCTATCTTATTCATAATACGACGATGCCAACATCCAGAAAGACAGGTGGTAAGAGATGTAGTTGTGGATGAGTTGAGTTAGAAGAACTCGAGTTTTGCATCATGCTTATGATGGATAAATATGAAGTATTCAGCAGACCATGTGTATACTAAGATGTGTAAGCTTCTTGATAAGGATCCCTAAGGCAAGAATGCCTATCCAGTTTTACGATAAACGGAATCGAAAAGTAGACATAAGTTCCAGCAAGTAACAGAAGCAAGGTGAAAAAGTGTACGAGGTACCTAATTAATGAAGATTATCGGAATTTTCAATTCAGGAAGAGAGATATAATCATTTTGAGTTACCTTTAACAGTAATAGAGGTATGTATAATTGGCCACACTGATCTAAGGTATACTCTATGGGAGCTAACAAATATGGTTTAAGAGGAGGACACAATATCATGATCTGACTGGGGTTAGAGTGACCCAAAATGGTAGATAAATTGTTTGCGTTAGTTGACATTGCCGAAGGATATTGCAAATGTGCTAATAGATCTTCTTGTGAGAAACCCAAATGGTTAGATGTGAATACTAGCATGATCAAAAAAATTCTAAAGATAGGCACTGAAATCCTAGAAGAGATAAATATCACCTTAGTGTGACTCTCGTCCCTATTAGAGCAAGGACGTTGAGCAACCCGAAGAGCCTACGAATGAAGCAAGTATAGCTAAAAGTGAAAGAATGTCGTGTTGAGGTTTTCAAGAAAGGGATAGGTAGAAAAATTAGTAGAGTAATGAGAAGAGATATAAGGAAGAATTATGAGTGAGATGTGATACATGGATAATAACGGTAGAGTGTTACAGAACCTATAGTTAAATGAAGAAAGAGATGAAAGGTGACGGGTCTTAAGACAACAAAAAAGTATAAGCCATACAGTCACATCCTCATTTCGAGAAATAAGTTCGCGACTCTAACGTGATTAACAGAAGGAAAAGTTAGACCCCAGAGTAATAGAAATCAGTATGGACTGATGAACAAGATAAACGAAATATGAAGTAGGAAATGGGTGATTTGATAATAGTCGGCATCATGAGAATTTCGTATTGCATTCCGGCAATAATGGAATGGACAACAGAAGGAGATCCATGATGAATTCAGAGAATGGTCATTCAGGGAGACGCTTCCCTAAAGCAAGAAATATTAGCAACGTTAAGCTTAATGGACTTTATGTGCCAGTTACACTAAGTGTCACCATCGCGAGTGAGAAATTTTGTTATCCTTGGTACAGAAGGATTACCGCGAGTAAGGGTCATGGATGATGTGAAAGGACGCCAAAGATGAAGAGGAAAAATATCTATAGGCAGGTCGTTATAGATCCAAGTCTTAGTACTCCCCTAAAGGAGGGGAAGGGGGGGAATATGTAATGATAAAGGAAGAATGCAATAAAAATGAGAAAGGGATGAGATTGCACTTACACAAATGTTACAGATATGCTATGATTCCAGAACGTTATGTAAGGACGACGTCAAAAAAAAGGAAGTAAGGGTTCCTACATGGGATGTTATTGATAGATAAGGATCCAGTACGTGAGTTAAGTTAAGACAAGGAATAATCCAAGAAAGATTACATAGAATATGGATATGAGAATGGGCTGACGAATAGTTAGTAGTTGATTCAGGAAGAGCCTACTCATGACTAGACAAGAAGTTACAGAAAAATCAGCAAATCATGCAAGATAAATGTAGTAAACCCCAACATGGAGAATTCAGCCTTCCAGTAATGTCATTATAATACTTGAAATATATTCAAATGGGAGTCGGGGTAGGTAAAGGTACTGTACGGATGTTATTCGAATAAAAGAGAGTGCCAATGGGGAGTCCGTCACTGGGGAGATAGTCAAAACATCAGTTTAGAAGAAACCCTAAAAGCACAAGGGAATATAGGTAAGCAACTACGAATAATAGGACATCAAAAGGTACGTAACAAGCTCACAGCTTTACAAGAGTCAAGGGTTCTCCCTACGTACTACAACGAAAGACTAGCTGAGGAAATAAGGAAGAAGGCTTCAACCTAAGCACAATGACAGAAAGAGAAAATGGTCGTGTAACAACAGTCTCACAACAACATTGTAAGCACTCCAAAGGAAAGTGGCACCTACCGTGCCAGTGAACGGGAAGTAAAATTAAAAGTAATATTCGAGATCATATAAGTTGCACGAAAACTCTAGCATGTTTAGGAACTATGATAAGCTAAGTATGCACGCAACAAGGGGGCAGAAAGACCAGGAAAAGTAATAGCTTACGTTGAAGAAAGGAACGAAGGACTTATTCGATCAATTATCCCGAGTTGGTGACGTTATGAACACACTTAAGAGTTTGGAGTTTTACACCTATAACATATATAGCTATAAAAGATTCTGATGTACGTTAAAAGAAAGAATTGAGCCCAGATCATAGATGAAGGATTGAACTGTTAAAAGATTTTTATCATGAATATCCCTCAGCGCCTATGAAAGGCTAAAGTAATAACTAATACTAGGAGCCGCAGATCGAAAGATATCGTAAGCCTATATAAAGGCTGATGAGAAAGAAAAGGAAACTAAAGAGTTACATCGACTAAGTAAACCAGGAGTGGACGAAGAGAATTATAGACCTCAAGATCACTCTTAAATAGCATAGGTATAAGAGAGATAGTACAATGGCTATATTTTATAACGGCTCTACAATGAAGCCAACTGAAGAGTACCAGCCTAATAAGAAGTCAGTATGAAGCTCCCACCGGATTGTGTATGCACCAAAGGTGCAAGTATTATAATAGAGCTTCAGGTTGTGGAGGTAAATTATACCTATATTGAAGGGAGGTTATGAAAGAGATAGAAGAATGTGAGGCAATATTTTAAGGTAAGTAAGAAAAAGGTCAACAACGTACAAGATACTCAAATGCAGAAGGTTCTGAATAGTCCATACTGCAGATAAGAGGCTAGAAGCGCGAGGATTTAGTATCTAGGAATGATAGCAGTGTCGTCAGTATTATACCTTCCAGCCTATGGTTTCTAAGTACCGAAATATCTAATTAGAGAGTAAAAGAAGAGTTAGAGATGACATTTGGTAGTGGAATGAGGGTGTAACTATGATAAATAAAGGATGACATTTGGGCCTTTGCTTGAGTAATTATTTGAAGAAGAAATAAAAAAAAAAGTAGAGTCACATAGGCACACTTACAAGGTCATTATCGTTGAGGATACATGATAGAAGGTAGCAACAGTTACGAGATTAGAAGGAATTCGATCACAAGTGATGGCGTGGGAAAGAGACCTAAAGGGGGGAATGCCCTGGCCTTTGGATTTATTCACAAAATAACTACCTAAATGGCAAGGAGAGTATTAAGCTATTCACAAGAGCTATAAGTTAGGAAAATCATAAGAGCATCAGTCAACATTCGAGGACGAATGTTCCAATGGGAGGAATGATGTTACGCTCCGCAATATTACGTCGATATTATGTCCTGCAGTATTACATTACGAAGATGTTACATCCTACAGTATTATATTACTATAATGTTATACCTTGCAGTATTACATTATGATGATGTTGCGCTTTGCAGTATTAGATTACGATGATGTTGCACCCTGTTGTATTGTATGTTTAATTTGTCGTAAGGTAATTGACATCAGTCCAAGGAAAGAATTCTTTGGAGATTATAAGGATTATGCTATTACAAACAAGTGATGAGTAAATTAGTGAAGGTGAGAGGGGAAGCAAGTTTGAGAAAATGAATTTTTGTCCAATTTTGGCATGTTGGATAAAATACAGGCCGAGCGTTAATACCTGATATTTATGGACTAGTACCATACAAGGTACCACATGACCATAATAGTAAGGTATATAAGGTATATTAAAAGTGACTAGAATTTAAGTAAATTGAGATTATTCTTAATTATGTAGATAATTGGGTAATTATTGGTTGATGAAAAATTAATAAATTAATTAAAAAATTAATTATGACATTTGGATAGAATTCTTAAAGGCCAACGTGACAGCCCACTATACTCATATAATGACTCTTGAATTATGTGGTAAGGTGGCCTAATTAGGAAAGGATGAGTCATTCATGTGGGGCTCACTCAATAAGATAAAAATTCCATCTTTTTAATTCATTAAGGAGAGATGGAATAAGAGATACAACAAAATTTTATATGAACTCTTCAACAAGCTAACGGATGGGGTTCCTAACTTTGAGAGATATTCTAATCTCAATAAAGTATGAAGCCTTCTTAATGAGATATTTGTTTGGTGATGCTAAGCTAAACGGATTTTTCCCTACTCCAGTCATGTCGTCACGTATTTTATCGCAATTGTCGTATATTAGAAGGATTGTCAAGAGAACCATCTCTGGTATGTTAAGGATAGCCTTTTTTTCTTTTGGCATGATATATATGATACAAACGAAACGAGAAAATGCGCAATTTCCATAAATGACTCTATTCATAGAAATGCTAGATATGCTTATGTTCTTGATTCTCCATGTGTCATATTATTCTATCATATATTCATGTACATTGACCCATGATTATATGGCGTTATATATGCGTAGATATTTATAATATATATATATATAGGATATTGTATATGGGAAAAGATTACGGTATTATATACGCACCACTACCTGATCAGCAGGTATACGTTGATGATTTGCCCACAGTGGCCGAGATGATATGATGGGATGCCCTCATAGGCTTGATGATGTTATGAACACATATACCCATGCATGTTATGACATTTATACGCATATACATGACATTATAAAAATGAAATGATTCACAGAGTTATGCAAATGTACATATCGAGTCTTTTACTCCATGTTTCTCTCATGTCTATTATTTACTAATTTTCATTCCTTACATGCTAGGTACATTATTTATATTGACGTCCCTTTTGCCTGGGGATGCTGTGCTTCATGCCCGCACATCCTGATAGAGAGCCCTCCAAGTAGGTCGAGAGCCCTCCAAGTAGGCTATCAGCTCAGCAGAAGATGTTGGTGCGCTCCATTTGCTTTGGAGTTACTTATTTGGTTAGTATGATTTAGATGTGTATTGTTTTTTATGGCGGGACTCTGTCCCGACCTTTATAAAAATTATGCATTCTTAGAGGCTTGTAGAGAGATTTCATGTACGTAAAGATTGTATGGCCTTGTCGCCCTTTGTTCAGTGTACGGGTGGTTATTTTGTCCTTATAGGCCCGTATGTCTTATGTATCAGTTCGTATCACATATTGTATTCTACTTATCTCATGGCAGCCTTTCGGCTTAGTTATCTATGCTAGTACGATATGAAAATATATGTTATGTTGGTGCTCGGTTGAGTAAGGTACCGGTGCCCGTCGTGGCCCATCGGTTTGGGTCGTGACAGGCAAGTTGGTAGAGATACCCTTTTGGCGGAAAATTCTCTGATCCCCTCTAAGAAGTTTCTGATGGTTGATTAGATGCACGTCTCTCCACATTTAATGCCCCAAACATGTGTCATCCCATGACTTGGCATCACTTTTGCCGATTATCGAGGTAATTATGACCATAATTTTAGCCGCCTATCCCTTTACTTATACGTATCAAACTTCTTCATTTACACTTCATAATTCTCCAAACTTTCTCATCTCTCTTTACTCAACTCGTACTTTGTCTTCAACCTTTCTTTAAGCTTCTTCTTTAGAGAAACCCTTCCTTCCTTTCTGATAAAAATGGCTTCTTATTATAGAAACCCTAGTTTTTCAGAAAATAAAGGTAAAGTTGATAATGATGCTCCTTCTACAGTGAGCACCATCATCCCAAGAAGTCTTGTCACAACTAAAAACTTCGAAGAAAAGTATCCTTCCGCTAACCCTCGTACGTGGGACGTTGGCATGTATCCTTCTTCCATCCATCCTTCCAGTATTCCTGCTATGAAAGAAAATTGCCGTTAAAAAGATTTAGACATTATCCCTCCTGATCTGGTGGAGTTAATCACCTTACCCAAGAAGGGTTTCACGTATTTTTATGTATCCCTTCACTTTGGGGCCGTTCTCTTTGAGTGAGGAGATTGACTCTGTTATTGTGGAGTTTTGCATCTGTTATCAGGTATGCCTAGCATAAGTAAGTCCTCATGTGTGGAGGACAGTCGCTTGTCTTTAGCGTCTTTGCTAGGAGACGGGAGAGGAGCTAACCCTAGCTTGATTAATGAATCTTTATTCCCCCAAGATTTTTTACGGGGGAAGGGGGGGATAATAGATTTCAGCAAACATGGCCACCATGCTTTGCTATCCAGCATGGATGATGACAACGACTATGGGTGGATAGAACGGTTCATTTCAGTTGCCACCAGGGACATCATTATGGCCATGGCTTCATCCTTTCCTGAATTGTGGAACCGTGCTCGTAAGTTCATCGTTTGTTTCTTCATCTGGCTAAAGATAATCACATGTTGTTACTAATTCCTTTTATTTCACTTGTTTCAACAACTCGATGGATTTCATAGAGGGTCAAAGGCTTGGACTAGTGCGTTCAAATGATTTTGAATGTTACTACGCCCGAGACCCATGCGTGGAAAGAACTAGCCATTAAATATGGGTGGAAGGAAAAAAATCATGGTAGGTAGAACTCATCTTGTTTTTACCGTTCGTATAAGGAATTTAACTAACCTTTTTCTTCTGTTGAATTTAGGTCTACCCCAGGACTCAGTTGTCATCCCCGAGGAGGACGTTTTGGCTAATATGCTGACGCGATGAGGTTATTGCATGAGGCTTTTACCTGAAGAAGCAACCAAAAAATAGACATTTCTCAGCGGCCGGGGAAAAAATAAAAATGCAAAGAATCTTGCGCCCGAGTTGTCTTCGGATGTTATGGTGATGAGCCCTATGCTCAAGCCGGCCATAGACACCATGGTGATCGAAGATGATAGAGAAGCCAGTGAGGAGAGGGATTCTCTACATAGAAGATGATGACCTTCCTCAGTTACACCAACTGAGGACGATGCCTCGACACTCTAGGGGGAGTATGATATAGTGGAAAATGCTAACTCTCGTTTTTGAGTCATAGTCGTCGTGCCCAAATATCGTGAGGATGAGTACCGGGTCCTTGCCATCTTTGGTCGATGAGCAACCAACAACCAGTATTGCATTTGCCACAGCTACTTTGTTATCAGCTTCATCTCCTTCTTCACCAACTCTACCTTCATCACCAGCAACTGCTACATCATCTCCACCGGTCGTAGTTTCCTGAGAGAATAATGTCCCTCTTCCCTAGTCCCCACTTCATGGGAACCTAGGGCAAAGTTATGCTACCTTCTCAGAAGATCCCCAAATGAGGAAGAGTATTACCGTCTTGATTTCTATCGGATGCCATCTATTGTCCCGGGGCGGAACTTGCAAACTATCGGAAGCGTTTGGCTTTAGAAAAAGATAGGGATAAAATACAAACTTTATCAGGAGAGTGTTTGTTGAACAATGCCATGCATAACGCTGCGGTGGTATAGTCTTTATTTCCTCCTTTGTTTCTTCTATCTTTGCTATGGCATGGTTTTGAATTTGTATTTTTATTTTGCAAGCAAACTTCCTTGCTTTCGAGGGCCTTCAAAGGTTTATTTGTGATAAAGAGGAACTTACCTTCGAGCGGGATCCACTTTTGGCTGAACGAGGCCAAACTGCTACTTGCCTATTAGAACTGGAAGTACGAGCTGCTGAGGATGTTGAGTTGGAGGCTCGGTTGCAGCAAAGTAAGCAAGAAGTAGTGACTCTTAGCCAGGAGGTCGCCCTGTTAAGGGCACAATTTGAAGAAACTAAGGCCAAATGGGTTGAGGTCTATAATGTCAACCTTTGATCCAGTAAATCCGTGTGGGATAACCTTTCTGCCGAGGTCAACCAACTTGAAAATGAACTTCAGTGCCGAGAGGCTTCCTTTGTTGTTGAGAAAACATATGGTATGTACAACATGAGGAGAAAAACCTTGGAAGAGGCCAAAGAGGGTGTCATTGACTTTGATGCCTAAATCGCTAAGGCCTATGAGCTAGAGTCAACTGCTAAAAGGGGTCTTTCGACCCGAGCTGATGCTACCAACTCTTCTGGTTCCAGTTCTGAGGTCTTAGCAACTGAAAAACTGGACGGTGATGATGTTGAAGGCCAAAATGATGAAGCCCAAGGTATTTAGCCCGCGGCAGATCCTCCCACTTCCCTTGGGGGTAAATATACTTCTCTTCCTCCGGGTCCCGGAGATGCACTAGCTTAGTTTTTGTTTTCTTTTATTTGTCATATTTTTGTAGTTATGCTATTTGGCAGGTTTATTGTGAATAAAAACACTTTTCCGTTCAAGTATCGTGCAAGTTTTTCTCTTTTTGTACTTTTTGTGTAGGTATTTGTGCAAGTTTTTCTCTTTGTGTCTTTTTTTTAAGTATTCTCGTAAGATTTCCGCACCGATATATGCGAGGCTTCGAGTGTATTTTTCCCCGATAGTGTTTGGATTTCAGGCGCAGGTTCTTCTGAAATCAACCCTTTAACGTGAGGGTTTCATAAGATAGGGCCCTCTTATGTTTACGATGCTCTTGAAGAGGACGTGTCCTATTCATTCACTAGCATTTGAAGTACTTGTTTAACTTTCAAATGATAAAATCAATTCCTCATTCAGACAACAAATAAGATAGAAATAAAATGACTTTTACTTTATTCCTTCCATTTTTAAAAGTGCAAAAACATTCGTTGTGCTAAAAATAAATTGCCATTTCATGTGGCTAACTTGTACAACTTGTTTCTATGGGGCTGGCCGCGCAGTCCCTGGTCTTGATGATACAACTATATTTCCGAGTTTTGTATTTCGATCGATGTGGCAGTCATTGTTGTTGTATCCTCATATCATCCCCCCCAGTGTTCTAATGCGAAGAATGTGAATTTGAACACTAGAAGTTTTATTCCTTCGAGAATTCCACTAGTGAAAGCTAACTTCACTTCCCCATAGGAATTTATGCTATCGAGCCAAAGATTATCAAAAAATCCCCAATGGCTTGAACTTGTGAATAGTCAGGTAATCTCTATTCAACAGCGGACTTTACTTCTCAGTAGGAGCTTTGCTAACGAACAAAAAACTATCTAACTGCTCCGTAGTGGTTCTTTTCTTGTGTGACTTGTCATTTAAAGACCGTATTGCTCCTACTGAAGCTTCCTTTGCAATATGCTTTTCGTTACTATCTCATTAAAAACCTTGCCAAAAACCCCAATTGGGACAAAAACTAGATGAAGGGAAAAAGAGCGCAGTACATACTTTTAGTACAGGCATGGCTCATCAGCAACTTTTAGTACAGGCATGGCTCATCAGCAATAGTATCTCTTGAGGTGTGCCACATTCTAATTGCTTAGCAACTTTTCTCCATCTTGATTTTTTAAGTCGTATGACCTTTTCCCGGTGACAGCTGAAACTCGGTAGGGGCCTTCCCATGTTGGACCTAGATTCTCCGCATTGACCTCCCGAGTGTTGTGAGTTACTCTTCTTAAAAAAAGTCTCCTACTTTGAAATAATGGAGGTTGGCTCTTCAATTGTAATATCTCTCCATTCCCTACTTTTGGGTTGCCATGCTTATATGCTCCAAGTCCCTGTGTTCATCGAGCAGCTCTAAATTGATTAACATTGCTTCATTCTTTGCTTCTTCGTTTGCTTGAAAATATCTTAGGGTAGGCTCTCCTACTTTTATCAGGATCAGTGCTTCTACCCCGTACACAAGAGAGAAAGGAGTCTCCCACGTGCTTGTTTTGGACGGTGTTCCGTACGCCTATAGCACACCTGGCAGCTCTTCGGGTCATTTACCTTTAGCTGCTTCCAATCTCTTTTTTGAGATTTTGTATAATCACCTTGCTCATTGATTCTTCTTGAAAATTTGCGCTCGGATGATAGGGTTATGATATGATCTTTTTGATTTTCAAGTCTTCAAGGAACTTTGTGACCTTTACACCTATAAATTGCGGCCCGTTTTCGCATGCTATCTTTTTTGGTATCCCAAATTTGCAAATTATATTCTCCCATATGAAATCTACCATTTCATATTCCCCGATCTTCTGATAATGACCTGCTTCTACCCACTCAAAAAAATAATCAGTTAAAATTAAAAGAAATCTTAACTTACCGGGGGTCGAGGACAATGGTCCGATGATATTCATTCCCCACTTTATGAACGTCCATTGTGACAAAACTAAGTGCAATGGATCTGCCACTTGATGTACCAATGGCACTAGCGTTGACATTTATCACATATTTTAGCATAAGCTTTGGCGTCTTGTTCTATCCTGGGCCACTAGTATCCTGCCCTAATTAATTTTAATAATAAGGAATCCGCACCTGAGTGATTTCTGCAGATCCCTTCATGAACTTCTTGCATTAGCTTCGAAGGCTCCCAAACATCGGGCTAACGGGCCTTGTAAAGATCTTATGTACAATTGAACCCCCTTGAAGTTGTATTGAGCTACTTTAAAGCGCAATGCCTGAGATGCCTTAGGATTTTCAGGCAATTTTCCATGCTCAAGATAGTCAATAATCTTGTTTTTTCCGGTACCAGACCAAATTGGTCGCATTTACCTTGTAATAGCTATCTGCATCCAATACCGAATGCATAAGTTGTACTACCATGCCAGAGTCTGATCCCTTCATCTTTATGGATGATCCAAGGTTGGCTTTTGCATCTGCTTCTGCATTCTCTTCCCTCGAGATATGTGTAATTGACAATTCCCGGAATCAAGCGAGCAGATCCTGGACTTTCACTATGTATTGTTGCATGTGTTCCTCTTTGGCTTCGAAGATCCTGTAGACCTGATTTACTACCAACTGGTAGTCGCATTTAATATCTATGACCTCGGAGTCCAGTCCTCGAGCCAATTCAATCCCTACAATCAAAGCGTTATACTATGCTTCATTGTTGGTCCAAGGAACGGTTCTTATAGCTTGCCTTAGGGTTTCTCCCGAGGGCGTCGTCAACACTATGCCAAGCCATGACCCTTTCACATTAGAAGCTCCATCCATGAACAAGTTCCAAACTTCTAATGTCAATTCCAACATCATTACTGCTTCTATGGTAGCCAAAGGTAAAAATACCGGAATCCACAAAGTCGGCCAAAACTTGTGATTTAATTGCAGTCCTGGGTTTATATTCTATGTCAAATTCGCTCATTTTGATGGCCCATTTGGTCAGCCTACCTAAGAGTTAGGATTTATGAAGAATATTCCACAGGGGAAAAGTGCATCATAGCTATCAAGTGACATTGGAAATACGGCTTTAGTTTTTGAGCGGTGACTACGAATGCTAAGGCCAATTTTTTCAGATGTGGGTAGCGATCCCCCAATAAAATTTTACTTACATAATACCTTCATCCTCGCGGACTAAAATAACATTTACCTCTACCTCCGAGACCGCTAAGTACATCAGTAGTCAATCGCCTTCCTCCGATTTTGATAGTAACATAGTACTTGACAAAGACTTTTTAAGATCCTTCAAAGACCATTGACATTACGGTGTCCATTCAATTTTGTTCTTCTTTTTTAAGAAGTGCGAAGAAATGGTGGCATTTTTTCAAAGATCGGGAAATGAATCTGCTGGAAGCGGCTAGTCTCCCTGTTAGCCTTTGAACCTCATTTATATTTGATAGCTGCTTTGGGATGTCTTTGGTGACTTTAATTATATTGGGGTTAACCTCGATCCCCCTTTACGATACGAGGAAACCTAGGAACTTATTACAGCTGACCCCGAATGCACACTTCTCAGGGTTAAGCTTGAGGTTATTTTCTTTAAGATGTCAAAGGTCTCTTGCAGGTATTTCAAATGGTCACTTGCGTTCAAAGACTTAACCATCATATCATCTATGTAAACTTCCATATTTTTTCCTATTTGTTTCTCAAACATTTTGTTTACTAGCTATTGATAAGTGGCTTCGGCGTTCTTTAGCCCGGAAGGCATCACATTGCAACGATATGTGCCAAAGTTTATTATGAACGAAGTTTTTTCCTGATCCTCCGGGTTCATCTTTATTTGGTTGTACCCGGAGTAAGCATTGAGGAAACTCATTAAATCGTGCATGGCCGCCACATATATTATTTGATTAATGTTTAGCAATGGGAATGAGTCTTTTGGGCACACCTTATTTAAATCCTTGTAGTCTACGCACATGCGAAACTTATTATTCTTCTTTGGAACTATTACTGTGTTGGCTTGCTAGTCATAATACTTTACCTCTCGGATTGAACCAATATCAAGCAAACGAGTTACCTCTTCTTTGAAAAATTTATTCCTGACCTGGCAATAGGATGTTTTTTCTGTCGTACCGAAGGGATGTTAGGATCCAGGCTTACCTTGTGCACGACCACTTCTAGCAGGATACATGTCATATCCGCATGCAACCATGCAAAGCAATCAACATTAAGTTTATGAAATTCAATAAATCTAGACCTAAGCTCGGGGTGTAATCCTGTCCCCAAATGGAACTTCCTCTCCAAGAATTTTTTGAACAATGTGGATTGTTCAGGTTCTTCCGCCATGGACTTTGTTTCTTCCATTTCTTTTGGTACCTGAAAATATCTTGGTATCTAATAGGATTCCGACGACTCATCCCCCTATGTTGCGACCCATTTTCGTAATAGGTCATGATGGCGCCCAACACTTTTGCCTGGCAAGCCAACGCGGAAATACAAATAAGTTCTTATTTTACTTTTACCAAATAATTTTAGCAATTTCTTCATTTAAGATTAAAAAAAGTAATTACCAGTAATGTACCAAAACAGTTATACAAATCCCAAAAAAATAGTCTACTAATGTGTGTGCCAAGACCTGGTGTCACAAGTTATGGGCAACTAGTAGAATATACAAAAGAACAATCCTATCCTACTGTCCGAGATAGAATAGACAGCCAAAATAAATTAAGAGAGACTCCATCAAGCTGCTGAATGGCACAGGAAGGGAGCAACTCACCGTGGAAGTCTCGGAATATGCTTACTGATACGCACCAGACTGATAGCCAGATGTACATGCATCATATCCTATACAATTAAGTACAGAAGTGTAGTATGAGTACATAAACAATATGTACCCAGTAAGTATCCTGTCTAATATTGAAGAAGTAGAGACGAGAAGTCGACCTGACACTTACTAGGGTCAAATAATATGAGATATGAGTTATACTGTGCATGGATAAAAACAAATAAATAGCAGTGTATAGCAAGAAACAACTGGTCCTCTCCTAGGAAATGTCACACCTGGCAACTTCCATTTCAGGACAATTAATAAACTCAAATCATAGAAAAATACTGGGTAAAGCAGACGCAAGTAGTGCCGAGGTCGTACGGCCCGATCCAACATAAAGTAAATTGTGCACCGCCGAGGGTCGAATAGCACGAACCATAGATGCATCTATTACCTTGCTCGCGAATCAACCATGTGACGTGGTCCAATGTAATTAAACACAGCAACAGGCAGGCAAGAACATATAAATGGGGAGCAACTTCTCTTTAAAAGGCCAAGAATGGTCATGTTCCTCTTAATTAGTCTCATTTACCATAATCACCATGATTAAGCAATCCAAATTAAACATAGAGTTGCAATAATACCACATAAAGCATGCTTTTGGGTCCTAAACTACCCGGACTTAGCACAATAGTAGCTACGCACTGACTCTCATCACCTAGTGCGTACGTAGGCCCGCATTTTATGGAAATTTATTTGATTACATCACCTATGGGGAAAATTCCCTCTTACAAGGTTAGATAGGAGACTCACCTCGCTCCAAAGTGCACTTCCAATACTAAGAACGAGCCCGAACTCTCAATTTGGAGCTGAACGATCCGAAACTAGATAAACGAGGTAGGAACTAGTCAATACATGCTTACAAGATCGTATTCTAACTATTTAAGCAATTCCCCACCCTTAAACACAAGTTTCCTAAAATCCGACCCCTAACCCACGTGTCCGGATTCCGAAATTTTTCTAAGAAAGTTGTTCCTCATAACCCAAGGATCAATAATATGTGATTTCTAATTCATTTCATAATAAATTTCGTGGTCAAATCCAACTTTTGTCAAAACCCTAGGTTTTTCTCTAACCCCATGATTTTACCTTAATACTAGTCCGAAATCATATAATGGACCTGCTCGAACCTTTGGGACGCCCGAAACAACGCCAATTCTAAGAATCACCCCCTAAAACAAATTGAATCAAACTTATGAACTTCAAGTTCTTAATTCTCCTCTAACGAGCCGAAACACACTTAAACTACTTAGATTGACACCAACTTTTGCGGGCGTGTCTTAAATACTATATTGGACATGTACTAGGCTCCGGAACCAATCCACGAGCCCGATACCAATGTGATCAATCATTATTTAGTTTCTTTAAGTCCTTGGAATTTTAGTTTAACAATTTCTAATAAAAATTCATTACTCGGCCTAGGAACCTTGGAATTCGATTCCGAGCATACGCCCAGGTCCCATATTTTCCTACGGACCCTCTGGGACCGTCAAAATACGAATTCGGGCTGGTTTGCTAAAAATATTGACCAAAGTCAAACTTAGACTTTTAAGAAATTCTTAAGGAATCGAACGAGCATATATCAACCCAAATTCTTCCAAATCCCGAACCAACCATCCCCGTAGGCCGTAAATTAGATAATCAAGTGTGGGAAGTTTTATTTGGGGGAACGGGGTTCTAAAAACCAAAACGACCGGTTGGGTCGTTACATCCTCCACCTCTTAAACAAAATTTCATCCTCGAATGGACATAGAAAAGTACTTGTAGTGCTGAAGAAATGAGGGTATCTGCTCCGCATGTCCTCCTCGGACTCCCAGGTCGCCTCCTCGACTAGTTGGACCCTCCACTGCACCTTTACCGCTAAAATCCTTTTGGATCTTAATTGGCGATCCTGTCTATCAATAATGTAAACTGGCTCCTCCTCGTAACTCAGGCTCTCATCCAACTGAATAGTGATAAAATCTAGCACATGGAACAAGTCGGCGTGATACTTCCGGAGCGTGGACACATGGAAAACTGGATGAACTCCCGATAAACGGGGGGGGGGGAAGCAAGCTTGAAAGCAACCTCCCCAACTCGCCTCAACACCTCAAATGGGCCAATAAACATTGGGCTCAGCTTGCCCTTCTTCCTGAACCTCATGACACCTTTCATTGGCGAGACTTTCAAGAGGAATTTCTCGCCAACCATGAATGATACATCACGTGCCTTCTGATATGCATAGCTTTTTTGTCTGGACTGTGTTGTGCAAAGTCTTTCCTAAATTAGCTTCACCTTCTCCAAGGCATCTTTCACCAGGTCCATACCATACAACTTAGCCTCCCCGGGCTCAAACTACCCGATCGGAGAACGACATCGCCGACCGTATACAGCCTCATATGGGGCCATCTCAATATTGGACTGATAACTGTTGTTGTAAGAAAACTCTGCCAAAGGCAAGAACTGATCCCACTAACCCCCAAAGTCAATCACACATGCTCTGAGTATGTCCTCCAAGATCTGAACTGTCCGTTCCGACTACCTGTCTATTTGTGGATGAAATGTTGTGCTAAGCTCCACACAGGTCCCCAACTCACCCTGAACAGCTCTCCAGAAATGACAAGTAAACTGAGGGCCTCTATGTGATATGATAGAAACAGGCACACCGTGCAACCGGACTATTTCCTGAATGTAAATCTGAGCCAACCTCTCTGAAGAGTAAGTAGTCACGATTGGAATAAAGTGTGTCGACTTGGTCAACCTATCAACAATGACCCACACTGCATCAAACTTCCGCAAGGTCCAGGGCAATCCCACTATGAAGTCTATAGTGATGCGCTCCCATTTCCACTCAGGAATGGGCATTTGCTGAAGTAGGCCATCTGGCCTCTGGTGCTCATACTTGACCTGCTGACAATTCAAACACTTAGCCACATACTCCACTATGTCTTTTATCTGTCGCCACCAATAATGTTGTCTCATGTCACGATACATCTTCGTAGCACCTGGGTGAATAGAAAACCGCAAACTATGTGCTTCATCTAGATTCCTCTCCCTCAAGCCATTAACACTAGGAACACATAGGTGATCCTGGAGTCGCAGGACACCATCCTCGCCAATTGAAACCTCCTTGGCACTACCCTGCAACACCGACTCTCTGATAACTGCCAGATGCGGATCATCGAACTGTCGGGCCTTTATCTCCTCTGACAATGAATACTGGGCAACAACACACGCAAGAACTCGACTGGGCTCTGAAATATCGAACCTCACAAGTCTGTTAGCCAAAGACTGAATGTCCCAAGCTAGTGGCCTCTCCTCTACTGGAATAAATGCCAAGCTACCCATACTCTTTGCTTTCCTGCTTAAGGCATCTGCGACTACATTTGCCTTGCTCGGGTGATAAAGAATGGTGATATCATAATCTTTTAGTAACTCAATCCACCTACGCTGCCTCAAGTTGAGATCCCTCTGCTTGAAGAAATGTTGTAAGCTGCGATGATCTGTATAAACCTCACATGACGCCCCATACAGGTAATGCCTCCATATCTTAAGAGCATAAACAATCGCCTCCAACTCCAGATCGTGCATAGGATAATTATTTTCATGAATCTTCAGCTGACGAGAGGCATATGCAATGACTCGCCCCTCCTGCATCAATACACAACCTAGGCTAACGCATGAAATGTCGTAATATACAATATACATCCCTGAGCCGAAAGGTAACACAAGAACCGGTGATGTAGTCAAGGATGTCTTGAGCTTCTGGAAGCTCACCTCACAATCATCGAACAAATGGAAAGGAGCTCCCTTCTAGGTCAATCTAGTTAGAGGTGATACAATAGATGAAAAGCCCTACACGAATCGACTGTAATAACCTGCTAACCCTAGGAAACTCCTAATCTCAGTCACTGAAGTAGGACGTGGCCAACCATGAACTGCCTCAATCTTCTTGGGATACACCTTAACACCCTCTCCTGACAGCACATGCCCCAAAAATGCCACCAACTGTAGCCAAACTCACACTTGGAGAACTTAGCATATAGCTTCTGCTCTCGCAAGGTCTAAAGAACTACTCTTAAATGTTGCTCGTGCTCCCCCAGGCTACGGAAGTATATCAAGATGTCATCAATGAAGACGATGACAAAGGAATCAATATAAGGTCTGAACACTCTGTTTATCAAGTCCATAAACGCTGTCGGGGCATTAGTCAAGCCAAAAGACATCATTAGAAACTCATAATGGCCATATCTAGTCCGGAATGCAGTCATCGGGACATCTGAGTCCCGAACTTCAACGGATGTTACACTGACCTCAAGTCGATCTTAGAGAACACTCTAGCACTGTGCAACTGGTCAAACAAATCATCAATATGAGGCAATGGATACTTGTTCTTGATGGTGACTTTGTTCAACTGCGGCAACCAATGCACATTCGTATAGTCCCATCCTTCTTCTTCACAAATAACACCGGTGCACCCCAAGGCGATACACTGGGTCTAATAAACCTCTTTGCTAACAACTCCTCAAGCTGCTCCTTCAACTCCTTTGGAGCTTTACGGTACGGTGGGATAGATATAGGCTGGTGCCTGGAGCCAAATCAATACATAAATCAATATCATGATCCGGTGACATGCTAGGAAGATAAGAAGGAAACATATCGACGAACTCCCAAACTACTGGAACTGAATCAATCATCGGAGACTCTGCAGTGGTGTCCCGAACATAAGCCAAGTATGCCAAACACCCCTTCTCAACCATTTGTCAAGCCTTCAGGAAAGAAATAACCTGGCTAGATGTATCAAGTGTGGAACCCTTCCACTCTAACCCTGGCAACCTTTGCATTATTAAAGTAAAGATCTTGCAATGGAAATCTAAGACGGCGTGATATGGAGATAACCAATCCATGACCAAAATGATATCAAAATCGATCATATCAAGCAACAAGAGATTTGCTCTAGTCTCAAAACCATAGAATATGACCACACAAGACCAGTAGATACGATCTACAACAACATAATCGCCCACATAAGTGGACACGTGAACAGAAGTGCCCAAAGGTGCAAGAGGAATAGCCAGGAAACGAGCAAACAGAGATGATACAAATGAATAGGTGGACCCTAGATCAAACAATATCGAAGCATCTCTACCACAGATGGAAATAATACCTGTGATGACGGCATCTGAGGCAAATGCATCTAGCCTAGCTGGAAGGGCATAGAATCTGGCTGGCCTCCGCCTAACTGAGCAGTAGCTGGCTAACCTCTCCATGCCTGGCCTCCACCTCTATGATGGCCCCTACCGATCTACCTTCCACCTCTTGGTGGCGAGGCAGCCGGTGCTGAAGTCATAGGTTACTGACTCTACTGTACTATCTTGCCCCTAAGTCTGGGGCAGGTCCTCTTCATGTGACCCAAATATCCACACTCATAGTAGCCCCTCGGTGCCATAGCCTGCTGCCCTGAAGTCTGAGCTTGCTGACCCGAATATCCACCAGAATGACCCTTAATGGCTGGTAGGCGATAAGAACTCTCTGGCATGCACTGAAGTAAGCACTAGGAGAACCCTGATGACCAGAATACCCGCCGGAGGAACCCTGACTAGCTGGTGGGCGGTAAGAACTGTCTAGTATCACACTAAAATAAGGTCTCACTAGAGCACCTTAGGAAGGTGGTGGTGGTGCTGAATACGGGGGCCTGCTGGGCTGACCCCTCCTTGTGTGCCCCCTACCCCTGGCTGGGGCACCTCGAAACTCTCCAGGAAACTGGGCCCTCTTGTCCTGCTGAAATTGCTCTATACTGATCTGGTGATAACCCTCAATCTTGCGAGCAATCTCCACCACTAGCTGATACTCAGTACCTATCTCTAGCTCTCGGGCCATGCTAGCACGAATACCAGGGTGAAACCCTGCAACAAATCTCCGTACTCTCTCTGCATCGGTAGGAAGTATCATGAGTGCATGGCAGGACAACTCAGAAAATATCGCCTCATAGTTGATAACGGACATCTGACCCTGCTCAAGATGCTCAAACTGATACCGCAGCTCTTCCCTCTCAGAAGGTGGAATATACCTATCCAAGAATAACTGTGTGAACTGACCCCAAGTGAGGGGAGGAGAACCTGCTGGCCTTCCAAGAACATAGGACTGCCACAATCTACGGGCCCTGCTCTCCAGCTGAAAAGTAGTAAAGTCAACTCCATGCAACTCCAATATCCTCATGTTGTGCAGTCTGTCCCTGCACCTATCAACAAAATCCTGAGCATCATCGTGACGCTTACCCCCGAAGATAGGATGGTGAAGTCTAGTCCATCTACCCAATACCTTCTGTAGGTCACCATCCGCATCTGGCCTGGGCTCGGGCACCACTGCAGCGACTGGTTGAGCCCCATCTGTGGGTAGTGCACCCGGAGTCTAATACACTGCAGCTGCATGCCCAGGAGCCTAAGCAGTAGGGGTCTGTGATCCCCCTCCTGCCTGTGATATGGCTGGATCAGCTGGAAGTAAACCAGCCTGAGTCATAGTGTCCATGAACTGCAGCATACGACCCATGACCACCTAGAAAGTTGGTGCTGTCATAAAGTCCGCCGGGGTAGGCTCAGCTGCGGGCACCTCACCCTGCTCCTCAGTGATAGGATCTCCTACAGGATCTGCTGGTTGTGCTACTAGTACAGCTCTGAGATGCCCTTGTCCCCTACCTCGGGCTGGTGCCCTCCTCTGGCCTCTTCCTCGGCCTCTAGCAGTGGGGGGAGCAGCTTCTCTCGGGTCTGGAACATCAGTCGTGCGTGTCCTCACCATCTGTGAGAGAGTAGGAGAGGGAAATTTAGTATTCTAAACATTGCAGGATAGGAAAAGAATAAAGAGTAGTTTCCTAACACCCTATAGCCTCTCAAAGATAAATACAGACGTCTCCATACCGATCTGCAAGACTCTATTAGGTTTGCCCATGACTTGTGAGACTTCTATTAACCTAGTGCTCTGATACCATGTTATCACGACCCATTTTGATAATAGGTCATGATGGCGCCCAACACCTTTGCTGGGCAAGAAAACGCGAAAATACAAATAACTTCTCATTTTACTTTTACCAAATAATTTCAGCAATTTATTGATTTAAGGTTAAAACAAGTAATAACCAGTAATGTACCAAAAAAATTATACAAATCCCAAAAGAATAGTCTATTAATGTGTGTTCCAAGACCTGGTATCATAAGTTGTGGGCAACTAGTAGAATATACAAAAGAACAATCCTATCCTACTGTCTGATATAGCATAGACAGCCAAAATAAATAAAGAGAGACTCCATCAAGCTACTGAACGACACAGGAAGGGAGAAGCTCACCGTGGAAGTCTCGGAATATGCTCACTGATACGAACCACACTGATAGCCAGATGTACCTGCCTCATATCATGTACAATTAAGTACAGAAGTGTAGTATGAGTACATAAACAATATGTACCCAGTAAGTATCCTGTCTAATCTCGAAGAAGTAGAGACGAGAAGTCGACTTGACACTTACTAGGGTGAAATAATATGAGATATGAGTTATACAGTTCGTGGATAAAAGCAAATAAATAGAAATGTATAGCAAGAACTAACGGGTCCTCTCCTAGGAAATGTCACAGCTGGCAATTTCCATTTCAGGTCAATTAATAAACTCAAATCATAGAAAAATATTGGGTAAAGTAGACACAAGTAGTGCCGAGATCGTATGGCCCGATCCAATATAAAGTAAATTGTGCATTGTCGAGGGTCGAACGGCACGAACCATAGATGCATCTATTACCCCGCTCGTGAATCAACCATACGACGCAGTCAAATGTAATTAAACACAGTAATAGGCAGACAAGAACATATAACTGGGGAGCAATTACTCACTAAATTATCAACTTCTCTTTAAAAGGCCAAGAATGGCCGTGTTCCTCTTAATTAGTCTCATTTACCATAATTACCATGATTAAGCAATCCAAATTAAACATAGAGTTGCAAGAATACCACATAAAGCATGCTTTTGGGTCATAAACTACCCGAACTTAGTACAATAGTAGCTACGCATGGACTCTCGTCACCTAGTGCGTACGTAGTCCCCGCATTTAATGGTAATTTATTAGATTACATCACCTATGGGGACAATTCCCTTTTACAAGGTTAGATAGGAGACTCACCTCTCTCTAAAGTGCACTTCCAATACTAAGAACGAGCCCGAACTCTCAATTTGGAGCCAAACGATCCGAAACTATATAAACGAGGTAGGAAAAAGTCAATACAAGCTTACAAGATCATATTCTAACTATTTAAGCAATTCCCCACCCTTAAACACAAGTTTCCTAAAATTCGACCCCGGGCCCACGTGCCCGGTTTTCCGAAATTTTTCAAAGAAAGTTGTTCTTCATAACCCAAGGATAAATAATATGTGATTTCTAATTCATTTCATAACAAATTTCGTGTTCAAATCCAACTTTTATCAAAATCCTAGGTTTTTCTCTAACCCCATGATTTTACCCTAATACTAGTGTTTAATCTACCTAAGACACAAGTATTAAACTAAAAATAGGCAGAATAAACTTACCTCAAGATGCTAGGTGAAGGTCTTCTCTCAAAAGCTCTAAAATCGCCTAATGGAGGAGTGAAAAATGGCAAAATCAACTTAGAACCCGTATTCAAAGAAGCTCACTGCTTCAGTAATTTCCGTATCTGCGGTCCCACATCTGCGAGGAAGAGACGACATCTACGAAAGTTGGCCAAACGGGCTGGGACTGCTTCTGCGGTCTTGGAGTCGCTTCTGTGGCTTGGGAGCCACTTCTGGGGTTTTGGGCCTGGCATGCCTTGGCCGCATCTGCGAGAGGACGACCACTTCTGCGGTCTCGCACCTGCGGCCAACCAACCGCAGGTGCAGTTATGACAGAAGCAGATGCTTCAGCACTTCCCAACCTGTCCAACTTCTTTCAAGTCTCGTCCGATTGACGCTTGGGGCTCCCGGGCCCCATCCAAACATACCAACAAGTCCGAAATCAAAAAATTGACCTGCTCGAACCTTCGGAACGCCCGAAACAATGCCAAATCTAAGAATCACCACCTTAAACCAATTGAATCAAACTTACGAACTTGAAGTTCTTAATTCTCCTCTGACGAGCTGAAACGCACTTAAACTACTCGGATTGACACCAACTTTTGCAGGTAAGTCTTAAATATTATATTGGACCTGTACTGGGCTCCGGAACCAATCCACGAGCCCGATACCAATGTGATAAATCATTATTTAGTTTCTTTAAATCCTTGAAATTTTAGTTTAACAATTTCTAATAAAAATTCATTACTCAGCCTAGGAACCTCAGAATTCGATTCCGAGCATATGCCTAGGTCCCATATTTTCCTACAAACCCTCCGGGACCGTCAAAACACGAATCTGAGCCCAGTTGCTAAAAATGTTGACCAAAGTCAAACTTAGCCTTTTAAGAAATTCTTAAGGAATCAAATGAGCATATATCAACCCAGTCTGGTCTTTAAAGCAAGCACGAGAAGTTTTATTTGGGGGAACGGGGTTCTAAAAAGCAAAAAGACCGGTTGGGTCATTACATCCTCCACCTCTTAAACAAACGTTCATCCTCGTGCAATAAAGGTCTCCCCAGGATAATATTATAGCCCAAATTGTGGTCTACCACCTTAAAAAGGGTCATTTTCATCCACGCTTTGCATTTGTGGGCAGCGGGATATCTCCACGGGTTGTAATGCTTGCCAAATTGAACTCGGCGAGGAGTTTTATAGCTAGAATGATACTTTCGGTGAGCTTGGATTGCTCCAACACTCTCCACTAAAAAATATTGGCCGAACTTCATGGGTCCACCAGAACACGTTTAATTTTAAAATCTAAGACATTTACAGAGATTGCCAAGGCATTATTATGCGGTAGCACCAGTCCATTCGTGTCTTCCTCCATGAAAGTAATATCATCCACAAAAATTATGGGTCACCGACACCTTTGTCTTTTGCTACGGAAAATGTCACACCATTAATCTCGTTCCCCCCAAAAATTATGTTGATTGTCAAACATAGAGGATCCTCTCCTGCTTTCAAAGGCTCCGCATTATCGTGATTGTGGTCGTCATTATTTTTAGCCCGATCACTCAAAAATTCCTTGAGATGGCCATTTTTCAGCGATGTTGCCACCTTTTCACGTAGATGCCGGTAGTCCCCAGCCTAGTGACCGCTTGTCCCGTGGTATGCGCATCACAAATTAGGATCCTTTTGGTTGGGATCGAATCTCATTGGCTTCGTGAATCATGCTTCTTTTGATGTTCCTCATAACCGACACCAGCTTCATTATGTTGATGTTGAAGTTGTATTTAGAACTTCTGGGGTAGGAAGAATCTCTAGAACTTGATGTCCCCTTATCTTGCAATGACCTATTATTCCGACCGCAATCGGTTCTTCTATCGATAGTGAATCTATCCGCCGACCAAAAACCTCTACCACGTCCTTCGGCCCATTCGTAGGGCGAAAATCGACCCCTTGAAGACCGTTGATCTGTGTCGAAATCATCCTTTAATTTCATTTTATTCTTCTCCCGATCTCAACCTTTGGCCGATACCTGGAAACCGAGTTGATCATCCTTAATTCTTATCTTTGACTCATACCAGTTGTGAACATCTGCCCTAGGTATTGCCTGGAACTCGAGGAAACTTTCTTTCAATTTCTAGGAAGCATCGAACTTCTCAGATTCAGACCTTTGATGAATGCTTCAGATGCCCATTCGTCCGGTACGGCCGGTAACAGCATCATTTACCTATGGAATATGGAATATGGTCACAAAATCCCATAGGAATTCAGACTCTCCTTATGCAATCCTGAATATGTCAGCCTTTCGGGCATGTACCTTTCTGGCCCCGGCATGGGACTTGATGAAAGAGTCTACGAGCATCTCAAAAAGTCTATGGAGTGCTCAGGCAAAAGCGAATACCATGTGAGGGCTCCCTTTTAAGAGTCTCCCTGAATTTCTTCAATAAGACTGACTCAATCTCGTGGGGAGCTAAATTGTTCCCCTTCACCGTCGTCATATAGGTGGTGATGTGCTCCTAAGGATCTGAAGTCCCATAATACATCGGCACATCTAGCATTTTAAACTTCGGGATCAATTCCGGTGCCGCGCTTGGTTTGAATGGAAATTATGTATACTTCTTTGAGTCTGACCTTTTCAGCACCGGTGGTGCGCCTGAGATTTGATCTATTCAAGCATTTATTTCTCTCATAAACCACATGAGTTCGATTATAAAGGGATCTCTCGTTGTTGTTATCAGATCCGCAACCGTTCCCCCCGGCCCCATCAAAGTTGAACTCGCCCCTCGGGGTGTTGTTTGTTATCCTATACATTGTTTGATTTGCGAGAGCATCGAGAGGATCTAAACCTCGTCCATTCGCGTTGTTGGAAGCACCCAACAATACCTGCTTTAGATTCATCATGACTTGATCTTGTCATGTGAGATGGACTATAATAGGCTCTTATTGTTCTTTCAAGTTCCTTACTGTTTCGACGACGTGCCCGTCTTCAGAATTATCAAGAGTCGCTTACTGAATATGTCACGGATATTGTCCGCCGTGGACCGGTGTGGCCTTATCCCCTTCGTTGCATGTATTACTAATTGAATCCTCGTACTGAGTTGATTTCCTTGGGCCTCAACATTCTGTGCGATGTTGACACCGTTATCTACCATTTTCTATGGTTTTTTGCTAATAACAAATAATTAAGCAAGTTAGTAATAGATGCAAGGATCAACTCAATTATACAATTTTCTAGGCCCCGCGAAGGGCGCCCAACTGTTTACCCGTAAAACGGTAGTTCTTTTTCTCTCTCCCCCCAGATATGCCTTTAATAAGTCCTCCATCTATACAGTTGAATTTATACGTGTTCTATAGACAAGTAAATCGATTTGATCCTAAAATTATAATGAATTAGGAAAAAATAGAAGACTTAGCGTTAAAATAGAGATAAGACGGTAGAGATCTTGATCCCGGGAATTGAGCTTCCAGAGGCAGTAAGAACAATATAAATAAACTAGAACGCAAAATGTTATTGAGCTTTGAAAAAAGTGTAATGTATACTTGTTAGAAAATTTGTGTACCTTTTTTTTTAAAGTAAAAGGATAATATTATATTAATAGCAAAAGATTAAAAAGTTATTACATAGTCCCTAAGGACATTAGCATTGCCAAACTTGGCAAGTTATTCACACACAGAAGAAAAAACATACTTAGTCCTAATACTAACACCATACTTGTCCTTTGACAATTGAGGTTCAACAAAACAAGTCGGACGTGCATGGTAAAAACATTGAAAAGCTTTGAAATTTTTCACCGCCTCCTTCGCCAAGAGATGGGCCATCACATTTCCTGCACTAAAGTTATACCTCAGGTTTGGGAGCTTTAACTGGGGCATTAACCACCTACATTCAAAAGTGAGATTAGAGAGGTTAGGGTTATTCTCATATAGTAGTGTTATAGCATCTGTTGAGTCTGTCTCCGTTTCTCTCTTTGGAAATCCTAATTCCTGGGCAATTTTTAATCCTTCATGGAGAGCCATTAATTCACAATGTATGACTGATGAAGCATAAGTTGATTTCCAAAGGCCAAGTAGATCTTACTATTTATAATTTTACCTAGGGAATAAGATCCTAGATCAAGCCCCTCTTAAATGACAATTATGAGGGCCATTGAAGAATGTGTAATTGTAGGTAGTAAATGTCTTATTCTCTATAGCAAACCGTGCACTTAATACTATAGAATATTGTTCAATAAATGCTACCAAGTGGTAGGCATTTACTTCGCCTTTATGGATATCATTCTCTCCGATAACAAGAGAGATCATTGTCCTCTGGCCTGGCTGTCTTTTGTCTCCGGCTCCACGCATCACTTTCTCATGCGAACATTAAATACGAACATATTTTACTCGATACACTTCTTTTCTCAAAGACCTGTATTCTTCTTTTCACGGTTTTTTCCTACTTTTTATAAAATAATAATGGGTGCAAGATTAATGACTAGAGTGAAACCATGAAAAAAAGTTGCCTTTTATAAGAAGAAGAGAGATGCATTTGCAATAGGGATGCATTTTAACGTTTGATTTTAATTTTGCGGGAAGATTTTTATTTTTAGCGGGTTGCGTCAGGTGTGTTCATGAATTTTTTATGTTGTGTTTAAGTGTTAATTATTTTATTTGGTCCAAAAATATATTAAAAAATCAATATGGACTGCCACCTTATATTTTTTTCACCGGAAAGTTTATGATAATTCTGGTTGAGTAGCCATTTGTATGCGATAGGAATAGCTGAGTAACTTTCCTGTTACAAATGAAAGAAAAAATTACTTTAGTCCATAATTTTAAATAGTTGAGTGATCATCCGTGTAATGAACTCAAGAAACATGGGAGGAACTACCATAATTCTAATCTTATCAAAATATTTTCTTTTTGCTTCTTCGTTTACAAACAGGTCAACGACAAGCTTTACTACTAGATTCCCCTATTTTTCCATCAAGAACCTACATTTATCAATCAAAGATCTATAAGTAAGGTGTTCTTTATGAAACATATTAATTACCTCAAGTGAATTTAATGAAATTCTCGGAGAAGTATGATTGTCCTGGATTGTGAGTTTCAATCCCTGCATGATAGCAATTAACTCTGCATGGGTGTTAGTAGTACTAGGGATGCCTTTTATAAAATCTCTCACACAATCCTCATTAAAATTTTGAATTACCCCTCCTATGCCACCAACCGATAGGTTTCCAATGCAAGATCTATCAATGTTATGCTTATAGGTGCCCCTGTTAGGGGGATCCCAGTTGACATAAGTAGTGGATTTGAAATTTGGTCCTTCCTCATTGTTGTTACGTCGGTCAACTTCAACAGCTTTAAAAAGGGTGTTGTTCAAGAAGATGCTATCTTTCCTTCTATTTATTTTATTATTATTCCCAGTTAACCAAATATGCCACATATAAAAAGGGATAAGATTGTCCCAACTTATTAAGTGGTTAAATGGCTGGCCATGAATTCTGCTCCAAGTATACTGCCAGTTATCTTTGTCAAAGTGGAGACTCCTCATTAGTGCATTGTTAGTTCTTGTTTTGGAGTATATTATGCCAAAAGGACTTGACATTCTGGCATTCAAAAAGATATGCATAGCTAATAGAAACTATGAGTCTACCAAATAGTATAGAGAACCAAGTTTATATCCGTTCCCACGATAAATAGACAGAAAGTAAAAGACACACGATATTTATGTGAAAAACTCCTTGCTCAAGGGGTTAAAAATCACAGCCTACCCAAGTAGGATTTCAACTCTACTAAACTGAGCAACTTCAGATTATAGCCTATTGCAATTTAGAAATTAAACTCTTAATCCATCACCCCATATAATAGCTTTATTACAATCTCTTTGTAACAACTCTAATGCAAAGCAAATACACACCTTGACTAACTCTAGTAAAAAAAAACAAAAACAACAATGGTTGAACATTATCCTATAAAAGTACTTCTTGAAAGTGGTGTAGGATTACAAGTAAAGAACAAAAGAAAAAGTCACAACAAACTTAAGGACTTAAGACATCTTTAGTGTTGGGATCTGGTCCTGGGATCTGGTCCTTGCATTTGTGGTAGCTTTGTTCTTGAATGCACCCGGAGAACAGTGGAAGCTAGCACTTGAGAGATCATGTGTTAGGTAAAACCTTGTATCAAGTTGTATTTATATGAGAGATCATGTGATAATATATAGGGACAACACATCTTTTGGTTTGGCCTCTAGCAGTAGCAGTTGTGCCGCTGCGCTCCTGCCAGTCAGTATAGTATGACAGCTTTTACAACTATAGAGTTGACTATATGACAACTGGAAAATCATTACATCTGGTCCCTATCTGGTTCCTAGAGAATATTTGGCCAGGCATCAAACATAATCAAACATATCATAATAAGGCCAAAGGAAGTGATCACATCTGGTTCTTAACTGGTTTCTCGAGAAAGTTTGGTAAATCATCAAAACCAAAATATCATAACTTATCAATTTTCCCCTTTTTGATGATGACAACCCCAGAATTGATATTCCCCTTGAGAACCACATTCCCACATGCTCCCCCTACGGATCAGACCTATAATCAACATGTTAACAGCACTGAGTTCCGCCTGCGAAATCCCTTTTTGGCATCATTGAAAGGAACAACAAATAAACACAAGTAAAAAGATGTCCAACCACATTAATTCATGCCACTTGTACAACACAACATAAATAACAACAAGAGAATAACATTGCACATATAATATAAATGTTAAACAGAAGTAGTTTCAAAAATACCACATATTAAAATTTAAACAACCAAAATGCTAATGTCATTAAACAACAAAATCAAAAGGGGACAGAATTTAATGGTATTAAAGAGGGGTTAAGATAGGGATCACTGGGCGGGAAGAGGATTAAGGGTCTAAGGCCTTGAAGAGCTTGTCCATTCGTTCATTCACAATTCGCTGATCAACGATCATCTGCACTTTCAAGTCTTCGACCTGTTTCCTCAACCTTTCATTCTCAGCCTTCAATTGAGAATTCTTCTATGCTAAGGGACCGCTAGAACCTAGTTCCATGCTTTTCTGAGCGAGCTTGGACTTCAAGATGGCATTCTCCACCTGTAGCCTTAAAATTTCTGTTGTTGCCATTTCTTGAGCCTCAATCAAATTGGAGATGGTGGAACTGGTGCCCACTCCTACCTTCTTTGTCCCGCATCCACACTCCTCTAGGGTGCTCATAATGAACATCTGCTTCCTGGTCCCCATGGTTGTTTTTCCCAACTTGACATCAAAGTGTTTGTATACTCTGGTGAGGAAGAACCCATATCGAAGATCATGTTTGCCATACCTAGTGTTTTCCACTTTTATCATAAGCTCGATCATAAGTCCGGAAAGGCTGATGGATGTGTAGGAAGCCAACGCCTCAATGAGGACCAGGTCCATGATGGAGGCACTAGACCTTCACTTAGATCGAGGCAACAATACATTGTTCACCATTTCAAACATAAGCTGATGCTTAGGCTTAAGATCTTTCGTATACACCCTGAGCCCTACATGGTTTCCTCCCGCTTCACAATCAAATTTTTGAACGCAGATGATGCAGTTCCCTCAACTATTCCCAACCCATAAGTTGGAACTTCAAGGATTTCTCCTAGCTTTTCCTCATCCAGAATGAACTCTTCCCCATTGACAGATAAACACAATGTATCCTTATCAACAATAAATAGACTAGCATAGAAACTCTTCACCTTATCCTCAATACACTTTGGGATTTGGGGGTGTTAAAAGATAAGTCCACTGCTAAAAATCTACAAGTTTCTTCATACCTATCCGCTCAGCAATTTCAGGGTCAAAGACTCAACCCAATAATACATTTTGAGATTTTAGAGTTTCCTTCCTCTATAACCTAGACGTCTCAACCTTTGGATTTTTGGAGGAACCAAGTTCCTCACTTGTATTGACTTTCCTTTTTCTGAGGTTCCTTTTCTCCCATTTTTCCTTCTCATCCTTCTCACCATCGGCACTTGGAATCTCATTCTCAGGTGCTTTTTCCTTACCAACATTACTCATCTTGGAATTCTTTCTTACAAGAGGCGGTTCTTCCATCTCAGTATCCTCATTATCAATGTCCACCATATCAGTAGGTGGTATTTCCTCCTGATAACCAAACTACTCTTCATTAACCTTCTCATTTTCTTCAAAGAGCTCTTTTTATTACTCGCCCCTAATGCAATATCATGTTTAGCCTTTTTTTTTGCCTTGTATTGGGTGGTTTGTAGGCATTATACTTCTTTCTCTGGCCACCAGACTTTGCCCCTATAATAGAGACTCGTGCTACAATAATACTCAACACAACATTATTATTAGAATTATCATCATCATCATGAGAAGGATTGGAGGGACCAGTTTCCCTCTTAGGATACAAAACTTCTAGAGGTACAAGAATGGGAGACATATCTTGGGAATTTTCATTGCTATCTAGGTTAGACTTCGTGAAACCAGGTGTCTCATCCCAAGTGGGAGCAATCTTGAGTACAGAGGGCTCAGACTCTCCCTGGGTGGGGGATGAGGTTCCTCAGTTGGTTCCCATGTTTCACACTCATCCACTAGTTCCCCATGACCCTTCGGTTCGCCCCGATTCCCTTTAGAACTTCCACTCACCCTCAAGGCTTGAACAAACCCTTCTACAATTTCGGTTTCACTTTCAAGAACGTTGGATCTACCATGTTCCCTTTGATTTGAATTCCCTTCAAAATTTAGAGACAAATCCTCTATCCCTTTACTAGTAGCAAGAGAAGGAGTATTACCTGGTTTTGTATGGATATCTTCAACTTCTCCCTCGACATCCTCAGTGCCTTCTCCCCTAAACTCATGCATGTCCACAGTAGCAACGAAAACCATTGGTTCCTCTATAGCCACTTCCTGAGTCACAATGATTTGACTAATTGCCTCGAAACCATCATCCTCTTCTCCAATTCCTTCTATATTTTGAAGAAATTTTGATACGGACACTGTTTGCTCGCTTGCAATGAATTCGGTCTTGTCAGTCAAAACAAAGGTGGAGGGTGATGACACAAATTTTATACGGGTTTGACTCTTGCGACTTTGAAGAGGACTAGAAATAGAGGGCTTTGAGGGAGTGACACTAGGGTTTGACTCAGTGGAAATTGGAGCTTTTAGGGGGGAGTAATTAGGTTTGGATTCTGATGGTGTTGGGCTTGTAGAAGGCAACATTGTGTTGGTTTTCTCTGACAATATTAGAGAAGGAGATCCTTATTAAGGCATAGTTGATTTTTGGTTAAGAGGTACGATGAAAGAGATTGTTCTGAGAGAGAAAGAGAAAGGCCTTTTAGGATTGGAGTTTAAGTGAGGAGAGAGACAAAAGAGTTGGTTTAAAATATGGTGGAAGGAACTGATTGCAGTTGGGTGTGAAGAAAAAAGTTTGTGGGGCAACGGGTCAGTTTTGAAGAGGTGTAACATTTTGGACATAAAAAATTGGATATAGGTGGGAATAAATTAATGGCATGGCACTCCATCAGTTTAAAAAGCATATAAGCATTGAAGAAACTACTAACCTGAGTATCAGGAACCAGGCTCCTTGATGGTTCTAAAAAATATGAGCAAAAATTTCAAGATGTGCAATGTCACTCTTACTTGTTTTATCATGAAATGGCCATGTGTATATACCTGTAACAGTATAGATTTGAGTTAGAAGCTGCCAGAAAATACTTTTAGCATTATACCTTTCTTTCTTAACTTAGTCAGTTATTGAGGAAACATGTGAAAGCGGAACTAGTTGATCTTGATCAAGCCCAACCCAAACGGTTTCTTTGAAAGTGTTCCTGGCTCATTAACTTGGTGAAGATATCTGCTACTTGGCCCTCAGTATTACAGAATTTCATGCAAATCGGACCCTTTTCAACATTTTTCCTCAAGAAACCGTGACTCACATCGGATTCTTCGCCATGTTAAGAGCACTTGTATTGTCACATAATAAGGGGACATAGTTAGTAAATACACCAAAAATAGCAAACTTTAAGTACTAAAACGAACTATTTAATTCCAATATTCTTGTTAAGGAAAAATGAAAAGAAAAGAAAGGAAAATAACGTAACTCACCTCTGCTTATGACTGCTTATATTAGATGTTAAATTCATCATATGTTGTCAAACTTGTACTAGTTGATAATATTATACATATATTATATATACTATATATCCTTCAATTTTTGTTTAAGCAGTTGGTTGGAAAACCTTTTAGGTTAATTCCTTAATATTTTTCTAATTTCGTTCCTAACTTTAACTCTGCTCCTCTGGCTCACCTTTTTTAGAAGTTTTATGGGGTAGCCACTTTTTAAAGAGGTATTTACTTTTTATCCACTATTTTCAATGCTTAGTGTAACGACCCGGCCGGTCATTTTTAGAATTTACGCCTTGATCCCCTATTAACTGCTTTTCCCAAGTTTATTTCTGCTATTTTGATTTGCTGGGACGTTCGATTTTAAGTTTTGGAGAGTTTTGGGACACTTAGTCCCTAAATGAGAGTTTAAGTGTTGTAAAGTTGAAAATAGTCAGAACACAATGAAGACGATATCGAAATAGAAATCTTATGGTTTCGTTAGCTCCGTTAGGTAATTTCGGGCTTAGGGGCGTAGCGGATTGTGTTTTGGAGGTCCGTAGCTAATTCAGGCTTGAAATGCCTAAAGTTGAATTTTTGAAGTTTCCGGTTGGATAGTGAGATTTTATCGGAGGGTCAGAATAGAATTCCGAGAGTTACAGTAGTTCCGTTATGTTATTTGGGATGTGTGTGCAAAATTTCAGGTCATTCGGATGTGGTTTGGTTGGGTTTTTTTATCAAAAGCGTGTTTTTAGAGTTTGTGGAATTCTTAAGCTTGAATCCGATGAAAAATATGTATTTTCATGTTTTTTTGAGCGTTCTGAAGGTTGGAACAAGTTTGAATGAAGTTATGGGATATGTTGGTAGGTTTGGTTGAGGTTCCGGGGACCTCGGGTGTGTTTCGGATGCTCAACGAACCATTTTTGGACTTGGAGAAGGATCATATTTTTGCTTGTTTTTGTTGCAGACTTTTCTTCATCGCGATCGCGTAAGAAAGCTAGCGATCATGGAGGCTTGGATGAGGCAGAGGGGATTTTGTTCTATGCAATTGCGGAAAGAGGAGTGCAAACGCGTAGTGTTGGCAGAAGTTGAATCGCGAACGCGTGGGCTACACAGCGTTTGCGAAGAGGAAGAAGTGAGCATCTAAGGAGTAGAAGATTTCTCTTCGCGATCGCGTGAGGTCCATCGCGATCACATAGAGCTGAGAAGAAGAAGCATCACGTTCGCGTATGGATTATCGCGTTCGCGTAGTGTAAATTTAGGAGCCAGAAAAGTTTCTCTCCGCGATCGCGATTAAGGATCACCTGGGCAGAATTTAAAACCCAAAATCGAGGGTTTAGACCATTCATATTTTGGACGTGGGATCTCGGGAGATTGTGATTTTTGAAGAGATTTTCACAGTCTACACTTAAATCCATACTTTAATTTCGAAATTTTTGTGGAAATTGGGGGGAAACGTTCTTAGACCTAGAAGTTGAGTTTTGATTGGGGATTTGACATCGGATTGGGATAATTTTGGTATGGTTAGACTCGTGAGAGTGTGAGAATTCTGGAAATATAAATTTTACTCGATTTCGAGACGTTGGCCCGAGGATCATTTTGGTCATTTTACCTAATTTTGTAGAATCAATTACTTGAAGGGTTATTTGCATTATGAAGTTTATTTGAATAGATTTGGGCCATATGGAGTCGGATACTCATGGCAAGAACGTGGTTTCGGGTTGACATTTGAGCCGCTTCAAGGTAAGTGGCTTGTCTAACCTTGTGTAGGGGACCTTTCCCCTTAGGATTGATATTGTGATAATTGAAATGCCTTGTACGTGAAGTGACGAGTGCGTACCTTTGCTAATTGTTGGAAACCCAATTTTTCATTAAAAATAGCCGTGAATTATGTTCTTCCTTTTCTTGCTTACACTATTTGGAGATTTAGCATGCTGTTAGCCTAGAGAAGCATGTCTACTTGAGTAAATTGCTCTATTTGCCTTAACTGTCTTAATTGTATTACGTGAAGCATGCTAGGTTAGAATTATCTGCTTTACCTTGTATGAAATTGATTGAATTAAGTTCTTTTTGCTGTTGTGTATTTACTTTGGGACTACAGGACGGTATCCTGGGAGCTCCCTTGTATGTTTACTTTGGGACTACGGAATTGTATTCCGGGAGATCCCCCTGTATTTTTACATTGGATTCAGGATTGCACCCGGTAGATTCCCCAGTACTGAGTATTTATAATTGGGACTACGAATGTGGTATTCCGGTAGATCCTCATGCATTTACGAGTTGGACTACGGGACTGCACCCGGGAGATCCACTAGATACGATATTTATAGTTGGGGGCTACAGGACGGTATCCTGGGAGATCACCAGTTGTTATCTTGGAGCTGAGTTGTATTATCTTTCAGTGTTTTACTTGCCTCTGTACTAGTTGTTGCTGACCTTCATAGCCTGTGTTACTTATTTACACTACTTATTTCACACTGTTAAACCTTATATCTTATTTAACCTCAGTAGGGCCCTAACCTTCTTCGTCACTACCTAACCGAGGATAGGCTTGGTAGTTACTGAGTACCGTTGTGGTGTACTCATGCCCTTCCTGCGCATGTTTTTCATGTGCAGATCCAGGTACCTCGACTCAGTCCTACCACCCCTGAGGCAAGGCGACTGCTATAGCGACTTTGAGGTATATCTGCTGCGTCCGCAGATCGAGAAGTCTCTTTCTATTCTTGTTGTTTAGTATTTGCCCTTCTATATTTTCAGTTCTTGTTTGTAACGACCCGACTGGTCATTTTTCCTTTTAGAACCTCGTTCCTTTAAAGAAAACTTCCCGCGCTTGCTTTAGCTAATTTATAACTCGCGGGGACGGTTGGTTCGGGAGTTGGAAGAGTTTTAAGTGAAAATATGTCCAATTGTTTCTTTAAGATTCACTTAAAAGATCAAGTTTGACTTTGGTCAACTTTTTGGGGATACAGACTCGGATTCGGGATTTGACGGTCCGAAAGGGTCCGTTGAAAAATATGGGACTTGGCCATATGCCCGGAATCGAATTCTGAGTTCCCTAGCCCGAGTAATGAATTTTTATTGGAAATTGTTAAATTGAAGTTTTAAAAAATTAAAGAAACTAAGAAATTATTGATTTCCTAGGTATCGGGCTCAAATTTTAGTTCTGAAGCTTGGTAGAGGTCCGTATTATCGTTTAAGACTTGCCCGTAAAATTTGGTATCAATCCGAGAGGTTTAAGGGCATTTTAACCCGTTAGAGGAGAATTGAGAACTTGAAGTTCATTAGTTTGATTCATTTAGTTTTAGGGGTGATTCCTAGATTTAGCGTTGTTTCGGGTGTTCTGAGGGTTCGAGTGGGTCTGCCTCATGATTTCGGACTTTTCGGTATGTTCGGGCAGGGCTCGGGAGCCCCGAGCGTCAAGCGGACGAGGCTCGAGTGAAGTAGGAAAATTGCTAAGGGGCTAATGTTGTTGCTTCTGTCATAACCGTATTTGCGATTATTGGGCTGCTGATGCGGGACCGCAGGTGCAGTTAGAACTCCGCAGAAGAGGCCAGGGGCAATCCAGGCCAAGACCGTATAAGCGGCTCCCCAGCCGTAGATGCGGGCCTCAGACCGCAGATGCCGTTCCTGCCCTTGAGGGGTATCGCCATAGGGGTAGAGAACAGATACAGCAGGACCAGAGAGCTAGGTTCTCCGGAGAGTTCACAGGTGCCCCAGTTAGGGGCAGAGATCAATTTGGGAGGGGTCAGCTTAGTAGGCCACCAGTTTCAGCACCACCTCCTGCCTGGGGGCTCCAGCGCGCCCCTATTTCAGTGTTATGCCAGAGAATTCCTATCGCCCGCCAGCTATTCAGGGTTCCTCCGGTCCTTCTAATTCTTATTTCAGTGCCATGCCGGAGAGTTCATGTCATCCACCGGCTATCCAGTCTTCTTCCAGTGGGTCTACGGGTTATCAGCGTCAGCCATCAGGGCAGTAGGTTGCCGCCCCGCATAGTTGTTTTGAGTGCGGGGATCCCGGTCACATGAGGAGATACTGCCCCAGACTTCGGGGCAAGGCAGTGCAGCAGGGTCAGCAGCACATGATTTTAGCACCAGTTGCCCAGCCACCTAGAGGTGGAGGGCAGGCGGGTAGAGACCGTCCTAGAGGTGGAGGTCAGGTAGGGAGAGGTCAGCCAGCTACTGCTCAGTCAGGTGGAGGCCAGAAAGCCGATGCTCCAGCTAGATTCTATGCCCTTCCGGCCAGGCCGGATGCATTGGCCTCAGATGCCGTCATTACAAGTATTATTTCCATCGGTGGTACGGATGCTTCAGTATTATTTGATCTAGGGTCTACTTATTCATATGTATCATCTCTATTCGCTCGCTTCCTGGTTATTTCTCCTGAGCCTTTGGGTGTTCATGCTCATGTGTCCACTCCTGTGGGTGATTCTGTGGTTGTGGATCGGATCTACCGATCCTGTGTGGTCACTTTCTGCTGTTTCGAGACTATAGCAGATCTTTTGTTGCTTGATATGATCGATTTTGTGGTCATCCTTGGCATGGATTGGTTATCTCCATATCACGCCGTCCTTGATTGCTATGCCAAGACTGTTTCACTAGTGATGCCAGGATCGCCGAGATTGGAGTGGAAAGGTTCCACAGTTGATACGCCTAGCAGGGTCATTTCCTTCCTGAAGGCTCAGCACATGGTCGGGAAAGGGTGTTTAGCTTATTTAGCTTATGTTCGAGACACCACTGCAGAGTCTCCGACGATTGATTTAGTGCCAGTAGTCCGAGAGTTCGCCGATGTTTTTCCTTCTGATCTTCTTGGCATGCCTCTGAATCATGATATTGATTTCTATATTGATTTGGCCCTTTGCACTCAGCCTATATCTATTCCACCATACCGTATGGCTCCTAAGGAGTTGAAGGAGTAGCTAGAGGAGTTGTTAGCAAAGGGGTTTGTTAGGCCCAGTGTATCACCTTGGGGCGCACCAGTGCTATTTGTGATGAAGGAGGATGGGACTATGCGGATGTGCATTGATTACCGCCAGTTGAACAAAGTCACCATCAAGAACAAGTATCTGTTGCCTCGTATTGATGATTTGTTTGACCAGCTGCAGGGCACTAGGGTGTTCTCTAATATTGACCTGAGGTCAGGATACCATCAGCTGAAGATTCGGCACTTGGATGTTCCGAAGACCGCATTCAGGACTAGATATGGCCACTATGAGTTTCTGGTGATGTCCTTCGGCTTGACTAATGCCCCAGCGGCATTTATGGATTTGATGAACAGGGTATTCAGGCCTTATATTGATTCCTTTGTTATCGTCTGCATTGACGACATCTTGATATACTCACGTAGCCTGGGGGAGCACAAGCAGCATTTGAGAGTAATGCTTCAGACCTTGCGAGAGCAGAAGCTATATGCTAAGTTCTCCAAGTGTGAGTTTTGGCTAGAGTCAGTGGCGTTCTTGGGGCATGTTGTGTCAGGAGAGGGTATTAAGGTGGATCCCAAGAAAATTGAGGCAGTTCAGGGTTGGCCATGCCCTACTTTAGTGACCGAGATCGAGAGTTTACTGGAGTTAGCGGGTTATTACCGGCGATTTGTGCAGGTCTTTTCATCCATTGCATCACCTTTGACCAGATTGACCCAGAAGGGTGCCCCATTCCGTTGGTCCGATGATTGTGAAGAGATATTTCAGAGGCTCAAGACAGCTTTGACCACGACACCAGTTCTTGTATTGCCTTTCGGTACAGGGATGGATATGGTATATTGCGATGCTTCACGCATTGGTTTGGGATGTGTGTTGCTGCAGGAGGGGCGATTCATTGCATATGCTTCACGTCAGTTGAAGATTCACGAGAAGAATTACCATGTGCACGATCTGGAGTTGGCAGCAATTGTTCATGCTCTAAAGATATGGAGGCACTATTTGTATGGGGTACCTTGTGAGGTTTATACAGATCACCGCAACTTACAGCATTTGTTCAAACAGAGGGATCTCAATTTGAGGCAGCACAGGTGGCTTGAGCTACTAAATGATTATAACATTATCATTCTTTATCATCCGGGCAAGGTGAATGTGGTAGCGGATGCCTTGAGCAGAAAGGCGGAGAGTATGGGTAGTTTGGCATTCATTCCAGCAGAGGAGAAGCCACTAGCTTTGGACATCCAGTCCTTAGCTAACAGGCTTGTGAGGTTGGACATTTCAGAGCCCAGCTGAGTTCTAGCATGTGTAGTTGCTCAGTCTTTGCTATTGGGGCAAATCAAGGACCGCAATTTGATGATCCACACTTGGCAGTTCTCAGAGAGACGGTACTTTAGGGAAGTGCCAAGGAAGTTTCTATTGGCGAGGATGGTGTGTTACGGCTTCAGGGTCGTCTATGTGTTCCTAATGTTGATGATTTGAGGGAGAGAATTCTAGAGGACGCCCACAGTTCGAGGTACTCCATTCATCTAGGTGCCACGAAGATGTATCGTGATTTGAGGCAGCATTATTGGTGGCGAAGAATGAAGAAAGACATCGTGGAGTATGTAGCTAGATGTTTGAATTGCCAGCATGCCAAGTATGAACACTAGAGGCCGAGTGGACTACTTTATCAGATGCCTATTCCAGAGTGGAAGTGGGAGCGCATCACTATGGATTTCGTAGTTGGGTTGCCGCGGACTTTGCGAAAGGTTGATTCAGTGTGGGTCATTGTGGATAGGCTGACCAAGTCGGCTCACTTCATTCCGGTGGCGACTACTTATACAGCGGAGAGGTATGCTTAGATTTACATTTGGGAGATAGTTAGATTGCATGGTGTGCCGGTTTCCATCATATCAGACAGAGGCCCTCAGTTCACTTTCCATTTTTGGAGAGCCGTTTAAAGTGCGTTGGGAACCTGTGTCTAGCTTAGCACAGCATTCTATCCTCAAACTGACGGACAGTCAGAGCGGACAGTTTAGATCTTGGATGATATGCTTAGAGAATGTGTGATTGACTTTGGAGGGTAGTGGGATCAGTACTAGCCTTTAGCAGAGTTTGCGTATGACAACAGTTATCTGTCCAGCATAGAGATGGCTCCGTACGAGGCTCTATATGGTCGACGTTGTCGTTCTCCCATCGGGTGGTTTGAGACTGGTGAAGCTAAGTTACTTGGCACAGATTTGGTACAGGATGCCTTGGATAAGGTAAAGTTGATTCAGGAGAGACTTCGCACAGNATCCCACGTGTTAGACTTCAGTACTATTCAGTTAGATGAGAGTTTGGGCTATGAGGAGGAGCCAATTGCCATTGTTTATAGGAAGGATCGCCAGTTGAAGTCCAAGAGGATTTCTGCAGTGAGAGTCCAGTGGAGGAGCCAACAAGTCGAGAAGGTGACTTGGGAGTCTGAGGAGGACATGTGGAGCAGATATCCCCACTTATTCAATAGTCCAGGTACTTTTCTATGTCCTTCCGAGGACGAACGTTTGTTTAAGAGGTGGATAATGTAACAACCCGACTGGTTGTTTTGCCTTTTAGAACCCCGTTCCCTTAAATAAAACTTCTCGCTCTTGCTTTAGCTAATTTATAACTCGCGGGGACAGTTGGTTCGGGAGTTGGAAGAGTTTTGAGTAAAAATATGTCCAATTGTTTCTTTAAGATTCTCTTAAAAGACCAAGTTTGACTTTGGTCAACTTTTTGGGAAAATGGACCCGGATTCGGGATTTGACGGTCCGGAAGGGTCCGTAGAAAAATATGGGACCTGGGTGTATGCCCGAATTCGAATTCTGAGTTCCCTAGCCCGAGTAATGAATTTTTATTGGAAATTGTTAAATTGAAGTTTTAAAGAATTAAAGAAACTAAGAAATCATTGATTTCCTAGGTATCGGGCTTGAATTTTGGTTCTGAAGCTTGGTACAGGTCCGTATTTATCGTTTGAGACTTGCCCATAAAATTTGGTGTCAATCCGAGTGGTTTAAGGGCGTTCTGACTCGTTAGAGGAGAATTAAGAACTTGAAGTGCATTTGTTTGATTCATTTGGTTTTAGGGGGTGATTCCTAGATTTAGCGTTGTTTCAGGTATTCTGAGGGTTCGAGTGGGTCCGCCTCGTGATTTCGTACTTGTCGGTATGTTCGGGTGGGGCCCGGGAGCCCCGAGCGTCAAGCGGACGAGGCTCGAGTGAAGTAGGAAAATTCCTAAGGGGCTAAAGTTGTTGCTTCTGTCATAACCACATCTGCGGTTCTTGGGCCGCAGATGCGGGACTGCAGGTGAGGTCAGAACTCCGCAGAAGCGGCCAGAGGCAATCCAGGCCAAGACCGCAGAAGCGGCTCCCCAGGCGCAGATGCGGGCCTCAGACCGCAGATGCGGTTCCTGCCCTTTTGTCCAATTCAGCAGATGCGGCTCTTCTTCCGCAGGTGCGGTCCCCTAACCACAGACGCGGAAATCGCTGGGCAGTGAACTTCATCTAATTCGAGCTCAGAGACCATTTATTTCATTTTTCTCTACACTTGGGAAATTTGGGAGCTTCCAAAAGGGGGATTTCAACATAGCACTTCAAGGTAAGTTAATTCCACTCATTATTAGATTAAATACATATATATTAAGTAGATTAAACACTAAAAACTAGGTGAAATCAAAGGCGTTAGATCTAGACCTAGGGTTTAAATAAAATTAAGATTTAACCACGAAATTTGTTATGAAATGAACTAGAATTCATATATTATTGATCCTTAGGTTTTAGAGAACAACTTTATTCGAAAAATCTCGGAATCTGGGCACGTGGACCCGGGGTCGAAATTTAGGAAACTTGTGAAAAAGGTTGGGAAATCATTTAAATAGTTAAAATTCGATCTTGTAGGCCTATATTGACTAGTTCTTACTTCATTTAACTAGTTTGTGATCGTTCGGCTCCGAATTGAGGGCTCGGGCTTGTTCTTGATATTGGAAGTGTGCTTTGGAGCGAGGTGAGTATCCTTTCTAACCTCGTAAGAGGAAATTGTCCCCATAGGAATAATAATTGAGTAATTGTTACTAAATGTGGGGGCTACGTATGCACTAGGTGACGAGAGACCGTGCGTAGCTACTATTATGCTAATCGTCCGGGTAGTTTATGACCCACACCATGCTTTATTTATAGAAATCACTATATTGGCTTGTCAATATGATCACCTAGCATATGCTAGAGACTTGAAAGGGGAATAAGAACGAACTTGTATACTTATTGAAATCTTGCATGGCATTATTGACTATTGATGTGCCTTCATGTGTATACTTGATATTGCTTGTTATTTGCGGATCAGGCCGATCGCCTCGGTATGAATAGATGCATCTATAGGCGTGTCATCGACCCTCGGCAAGTACACAGTTTATTTCTATTGGATCGGGTCGTCGCCATGGCATATGATTGCGCATGATATATATATATATATATATATATATATATATATAT
>MU664655.1:2615-16974 GCA_026770625.1 Nicotiana glauca
AGATGTACCGACATTCATAATCAATCGCCGAGTCAACAAAACATTAGGCCTACATCCTGACAAGGCCTTATCCTCATTCTGAACCCAATAATGGTTTTATCTCTATAATGTACCTCATATAACTGGATTGCACAGAATCCTAGATCAAGGGATCTCATCTCATCCGATATAACTGCTCGGGCAATAAGCCACCTCAGAAATTATTAAAATCTTATATGATGCTACCATGCGCCAATAGGCTACCAATCCGAACACAACACAAACTGGAAATTAAATCCTCGAAGGATTTATATAAACCATGCACTAGTACAGACTTTTCCTAGAAAGATAGGAAGCGAAACACATTAAGGAATAGCACATAGAGAACTAGACTCAACATCACACTGTTGCGGCGCGCAACTCGATCCAAATAACATACCCATGGCGGCGTGCCACCCGATCCATAAATAGATCTCACAAAAGGAGATTGCACTTTGAGCTAAATCTGCTCATTACAACAAAACATCGAATTTCGATCGTAAGCACATTAAGTGCACAATACCATCCCTGAGGAAACACACAGCCTAGGCTACGAAATTCAAGCACATCTGAGGTGCAATATACAACATAAATCTCAAAGCCATCCTACTCATAACACATCATTTCTATGCGGATTCTCAACACGTAAGCAATTTTCTCAAGCCGTCTCACGACTCACACGACGCAATACCTCATTACCTGGAATAGCTAATGACAAAACAACACCCCGACCGTTCCTCCATAGGGAACGCACGTTGAAACAAACACAACTGGCCGGATACAAAGCCCTGTTCACATATATACATCAATACATCGATCTCAAGCCGATTTCTGATTACACCAATCTTGGCGAATAATCTTTCAAAGGTTCATAGGAACTCTCTTTTCCTTATGACACATAAGAACAACCGTCATAACCGGAGCAACCTTCCCAGTTCATAACCCAATAAACAAAGTGCCCTCCAGGCATAGTTTCTCAATAAATGTTATTGCGACAATCCCCATACTTGCTTAAATCTTTAGTCAATCAGGTGACTACATGACACACTTACACAATCTTTCTGTGGGACACGCTCCCACAATCTTCTGAAATAAATATCGAGTCCGCTCATTCCAATCGTCGGCCGAACTAACGCTTAAAAGCGATCAAGAATCCCTGTCCAGGATGCAAAGCCTTTCTCATAAAAGATCGATCTCCGATGACTCTGAAGCCAATACCAATTTACTCTAATCATTCAACCCTTTCCTTGATCATCCGAGCCTTTGACATCATGGTCATTACCAAGCTGTAACCTTGATCCTTACTTCAAATTCCATACCTCTCACTGCACCCAACGTGCCGATATACGATAGACACAATCTCCATCACATTCCTGGAACCACTGATAAACTAACACTTCATCATATAAAACTTTTTATTTAACTCACTTCAGAGGAATCATAGCAACACTTAGGTAACTTCCCATAACCGTAGGATACGCAAATCTGCAAGTAGTGGTCCAAGCCACCATAACCCTTTACGGGATCTGCTTCTATACAACGAGCCTTAGAAATAGATGGCTTCTGAATAACATCGATTGCAACGGCTGAAAAGCCTGATACACACCATCACAAATCATACACACGACCTGATCACGCTGAGTGAACTAATCACAGACCCTAACATGCCAAATTCAACTATGGCTAATCAATCCCTTTCCTTCAAATTTATCCTTGAGTGCTTTGGAAATAGTACCAATTCTCTTCAACGCAAAACACGCTTCATCTACACTCATCCCGAGTGACCTTGAACCACGAGTGTTGTCTCAACCCTTAGGAACCATTTCGTACTTCCCAATTGCTACATAACAAGCCAACCATCACGAAACATTCTGTGCCACTTCTCTTAAGTTGATTTCCAAGCTTGATCCTTAACCGTACCTATAAACTCGATATCATTAAGTACCACACTTTGCCTCTTGAATTCACTAGGACCGTTACTGAGAGCCACCCGCTCTGACTTAGTCCCGAACATAATCGACTACATAAATCTCATAGCACAGGAATACCCTCTCGATGAGGCACTTAGCAGAATTACTCCCTTTAAAACCCGCCTCCATACAAGGCATAAACCCCGAATCTTCACCCAAGTTCGAACATGAGCCCATAAGGCCAATCATAGCACATCCTTAACAATTTCTCTACTCAAATTACTACTTATGATATTTTTTTTCCATAGCTGAGATGATACCTTCAGCATGCTATTAACCAGGAACTTCGCAAGTAGCTAACCATGAAGTCCAAATCATAAGCGGTGGGACTCTCCCACTTAGCTTGAAGCCATTACTACAAAACTCTGGAGTTCACCATTATTCTAAATCTCTTGTTGACCAAACCTTGTGCTACCATCCACTACAAATTCTCAGAATTCTCATGTAAATCCCCATTCCTCGTATTTTAAATCATCATCCACCTCCGCACCGACATTCGCTGGCCTTCTCGATATCTTACCGTAGAAACCCAATTGGATTCTCTAAATTATTAACACCATTCACACAACCATTACCCTTGCCGCATATCCAGAAGAACTCTTCGCAGGAGCCTCGCCAACCACGCGACTGCTGCCCTGCTCACCGGAATACCCCACCTATCGAAATCACTCCCTGACACCTTCCAACGCTGCTGCATGGGGTACCATTACTACGACATCAATAACCCATCCTTAGTTCGAGCTCACTCTCCAGCTGTATGAGTCCATTAACCCATTGTGGACATCCATTAAATGTGCGACAACCTCCCTTCGCTTCAAAGTCGAGCTACGTCTTTCTTCACTTCAAGCAGCTCTCTTCTGTCATATACAATCTCCTGCCGCACAACAACACTATGCTTCGAGTTATTCTACCGACTTCCATTTCCCGTAGCTAAAATCCCCACTTTAAATTAGATCTGAAAGTGCCCATAACCAAGCAACGAGATTCTCAAGTCGTTCTAGACTCCCTTAAGGTGCATAGTTTTCTCATTACCAAGCCTCGACGTAGCTCCGCTGCTCTCCCACTTTAGGCAAACTCACTTCTTCAATCAACTGCTCGGCCTGCTCTTCCTCAGCTTGACCCTTTAGAAGTTTAAAACTCCACTGGAAACTTTCCACATGTCTTTATCATCTCTTGTTGCTAAGTCATCACCTTAATAAAATTTATCTTCATAGCACTTAAATCCACGATTTGCTATTAATCCCAAGCCTCTTCGAAGGTCGTCTTTATCAAACCACCAACATTTACAATACTGATTCAGTCTGGAACCACCGCATCCCGCGATATCTGATAGTTGCATTTCCAATACCATTTCACAATATCTTACCCCAAGGGCTGATCATAAAAGATCATAACACCGATAAACTTAATACGTCCAATTAGTTAGGACAACAACACCCCAAAAGAGGAGATAACTCCTTCATGCTTGCGATTACCACGCTTCATTACTTTCACTAGTCCATATCTGACCATCCTTGGTTCGATTGGCTTTTCCTTGCTGGGAATAAAATACTGAGTCCTTTGATTACACGCAGAGTAAACCTCCCTTCAATTGATTTACTGCCTCGACACATGGGCAACATCCTACCATTACAACAACGCTGCGGAAATAATTGCTCATGAGCATCATGGCAACCTGTGCCTAGCCTCAAGTCTCTTAGAAGCTCTGCTACGGAGCTAAAACAATGGAATATCCCTCCGAAATGCGGCTATAATAGTCCAATTAACTATACTAGGTAAATCATCCCGCACCGCACTCGTAGTGCCATTACATTCCTTCAAATCTCGATTTATAACAAGAGCTCACGTCGCGTAAGATTGAGTGGAAAGGAATCAAAGGCATAAGCCTCAAAGGAATCGAACCGCACGATAAGGAAATCAAGAAGGGAAGTACTNCTTTTTAAATACATCAATTTCCAGAAACTTTCCTCCCATTTTCACAAATAAAAGAGTTTTGTTTCAAATCAAATTAACAATAACAATTAAATCAAACTTTTTCGAAAAACCATCCCAGAACCCGGTGTCACAAGTGCATGAGCGACTAATGATAATGAAATAATATACAACCTCTGTCCGGAATATAATGGACAGGAAATAAATAATCAAAGTGCAGAAAGGAACTATATTAGCTGCATGTCGCCTCGCAATTTACAGCTCACCTAGTCCCTGAATCGTCCGTGTTGCTGCGCCCAGTAGGCCACTAAGATGACGTATACCAGTGCAACAAAAATGCACAGAAGTGTAGTGTGAGTACGTAATCAACGTGTACTCAGTGAGTGTCCCGCCTAATCCCGAAGGGGTAGAGACAGGATGGTCAACTTTGACACACTCTAATGGTCCAATGATCATTTATTCTCGTTTCACATATTCATCCGTGGATTTATTCTTTACGGACATGGTTCTAATCAAATAGAGGAAACAAATAAACACGTAGTTCTTTCATAGGAAAGTTTCCCAAATTTCTCTATAAAACATGATCCAAATATGTTTAAGCCGCAAAAGGGCAACAATAACTTAATCAAGTTCAGGCAACAACACAGGCATACGCAAATCACACCGAGGCAACGGCCCGATCCAACGGAAATAAATGTGCACTTGCCGAGGGTCGACGGCGCGCCTATAGATGCATCTATTAATCTGCCGAGGCGTTCGGCCCGTTCCAAAATAAACACACCAGACAGATAAACAGTCAGGAAGTCATCGCGGAGCAAATATCCAGGAAAAGTCAATTCTCTTTATAAATTTGAGAAACGAAGCTTAAGTCTTTAGAAAATCTAATTATTATTTTAATGTGATTTATTACCCCGCTCGCGTATCATCCACGCGACGCGCTACACATAATATACATTCTCAGATAGCTAATTAGAATTTTATCGAGGAATAATTATCCAATTAAGCAAATTCTCTGTTTAACAATTCAGAAATGTTGTTTAATCTCTTTTAAATTTGCTTACAATCGGAGGTGGTTTAAACAATTCAAGTCATTGCTAAGTCCATAATTTATTCAAGTATAGCATGCTTTCTGGGTCCTAATCTACCCGGACAATAGCATAATAGTAGCTACGCACGGAGTCTTGTCACCTCGTATGTACGTAGCCCCCACAAATAGGAGCACTTAATCATTCACTTCACCTATGGGGTAATATCCCCCTCACAGAATTAGAACGGAGACTCACCTCGCTCCGAAGACTCGAAACCGGCATTCTGCATCCTCCTGAAGGCTTGAACCAACGCATAATGCACCCAAACTAGCCAATTAACGACAAACTAATGAGAATATACTCAAATACTTGTTAACAATTCATATTATACGAATTCCCAACTTCGTTTAGTGAAATGACCAAAATGCTCGCTGGCCCGCGTGCCCGGAATCAAAATTTTCTCGAAGATAGAGATTACCCATGACCTTAGGGTCTCGAATATATAATTTTATCCTAATTCCATACTCAAAATCGTGGCCAAAATTCAAGATTATAATTTCTAGGTTTCCAACCAAAACCCCAATATTTATACTAATTTCCATGCTTAAATCCATATATAATCAATGTATTTAACTTAGAAATAAATAGGGGTAACTTACCTCAACATTGGGGATGAAATATCTCCTTGAAGCTCTCTATGAATCGCCCCCAAGCCATGCAAAAGTGGGGAAAATGAGCCAAAATCTCGTTTAAAACAAGTGACTACCCCCAGCAAAATTCCGCTTCTGCGGCAATATAATCGCTTATGCGTGTATCACTTCTGCGACATTTTGGCCGCTTAAGCAGCTTGGGCTAAAAGGGCGCTGACCGCTTCTGCGGTCTCGGGGCCGCATAAGCGGAAATTCTTCTGTGGTCCCTGGGCCGCTTCTGCGAGATTCCCTTGGGCCTGGCCCCTTCCGCTTCTGCGAGATTTTGACCGCATCTGCGGTCCCGCTTCTGCGGTCCAAGAACCGCAGATGCGGTTATGACAGAAGCAGCACACTCAGCCTTCCAAAATTCCATTTTCGATCCGTTAACCACCTAGAATCCACCCGAGGCCCCCGGTACCCCAACCAAACATACCAACCAATCCCAAAACACATTCCGAACTTGCTCGAGGCTTCAAATCACATCAAACAACGCTAAAATCACGAATTACACCCCAAATTCAAGTTTAGGAACTTTAAGATTTCCATCTTCTATTTCCGATGCCAAAACCTATCAAATCACGTCCGATTGACTTCAAATTTTGCACACAAGTCATATTTGACATTACGGACCTACTCCAATTTCCGGAATTCGATTCCGACCCCGATATCAAAAAGTCAACCCCCCGGTCAAACTCTCCAAAAACCTTCAACTTTCTACCTTTAGCCAAATGGCTTCAAAATGGTCTACGGACCTCCGAATTCACTTCCAATCGCGCCCCCGGCTCCAGAATCACTATACGGAGATATTCACAGTCTCGGAATTCCAAACGGACGTTGATAACACTAAAATGCTCTTCAAGCCAAACTTATTGAATTTCTTCTAAAATGCCAACTTCCACAATAGGCGCCAAAACGCTCCCGGGTTATCCAAAACCCGGTCTGGCCATACGCCCGAGTCCGAAATCATCATACGAATCTGCTGGAACCTTCAGATCCCGATTCTGAGGTTGTTTACTTGAAATTCAAATCCTAGCTTATTCTTTTGACTTTAAGCTTTCGAAATGAGAATTCTCTTCCCGAATCAACTTTAGACTTCTTGAAATTTAATTCCGACCACGCGTACAAGTCATAATACCTAAAATGAAGCTGTTCATGGCCTGCGTCTGCTGAACGAAGCGCTGGTACTCAAAACGACCGGTCGGGTCGTTACAGCAGTCTTCGGGATATCTGGCTTACGAATCTTTAACTAATGGTAACTTGAGCGCAAGTCAATCTTAGTAAACACCTGTGCGCCCTGAATCTGGTCAAACAAATCATCAATACGAGGCAAAGGATAATGGTTCTTCACTGTAACCTTGTTCAATTGGCGATAATCGATACATACACACATAGAACCATCCATTTTCTTCACAAACAAGACAGGAGCACCCCAAGGTGAAACACTGGGTCGAATAAAACCCTTACCAAGCAATTCTTGTAACTGACCTTTCAATTCCTTCAACTCAAAATGAGCCATACGATACAGAGGATTAGAATTAGGTCGAGTGCCCAACAACAAATAAATGCCAAAATCAATGTCTCTATCGGAAGGCATGCGCAGAAGATCAGCTGGAAACATATCGAGATAATCCCGTACCACTGGGACCGAATCAACAGAAGGGGTATCAACACTGACATCTCTCACATAAGCTAAATACGTGACACACCTCTTCTCAACCATACGATGAGCTTTAAGGAAAGAGATAACTCTACAAAGAGTGTGATCTAAACTACCACTCCACTCAACACGTGGTATACCTGGCATAGCCAGCGTCACGGTCTTGGCGAGACAATCAAGAATAGCATAATGAGGTGACAACCAGTCCATGCCCAAAATAATATCAAACAAACCTTACTGAGTAACAATAAATCTGCTCTGGTCTCAAAACCACAAATAGTAACCAAACATGATCGATAAATGCGGTCCACAATAAGAGAATCCCCCATATGATTAGAAATATAAACAACAAAACTCAAGGAAATCTCGAGGTACACTCAAATGCGGAGAAAAATAAGAAGACACATAAAAATAAGTGGAGCCTAGATCGAATATAATCGGTACACCTCTATAACAAACCATGACAATACCTGTGATGATAGAATCAGAGGCAACAGCCTCGGTACGGGTAGGTGGGGTAGCAACTGGGGCTGTAACCATAGCCTGAGAACGCTGTTGGGTACGCTGTGGCCGAGACGTCTGTGGAGGTGCACTCCTCCGAAGTCAAGGGCAATAACTCACCACATGGCGTATGTCATCACACCCAAATAAACCTCGCAACTAACATGGCATTGGTAACTGTGCGGTACAGGTACTCCAAGACCCCTGAACACCTGAAACTCTGTGTGAAATCTGAGATGCAAACTGAGCTGGCTGGCCCATAAAACCTCTACCATGCCGTACTCTTCCTCCAAAATAAGTGCTAGCGGGTCTCCCCAATCAATGAGGTCTACTCACTCCTCTATACTCTTCGTCCTAACCTCGTCTTTCCTCTCTCTCCTGGACCCACCTGTCCCCTACTCGACGAGGGGTCCTCACCACCCGCTAAATTGGGACCACAAGTTGTGTCGTCATGACACCTGGAACCTGACGAATGGAAACTCGCTGCTCCGGAGTGGGGGCGGTAGGAGTCTGGGTCCCTCCCTCGATCTGTGAAGTAGCCGGTACAACTTGAATCAATCCCGCCTGAATCAACGTACCAAACATGCTCAGGAACTGCGCCAAAGTCTCCTGAAGAGCTGGAGTAGTAGTAACCATAGGCGTGTCAGGTGCCTGAACTCCGACTGGATCTGTTGATGGTACCTCAGCGGCAGCTCGTGCAGGTGCTCTCGCTGCACGACATGCGCGTCTTTGGCCTCTACCCTGGCCCCAGCCTCTGACGACTGTAGTAGGGGGCGCGGGTGCCTGATCATCTCGAGTAGCACGTGTTTTCATCATCTGTGAGATAATGGACGACAGAAGTTTAGGATTGTGACGTCAAAAATCTCGCACGACAGGGAATCAAATGAAGTGAAATTTTCCTAACGGTTACATAGCCTCTCGTAGATAAGTACAGACATCTCCGTACCGATCGGCGAGACTCTAATTAACCGGTTTGCTATCTGTGACTCATATGAACCTAGAGCTCTGATACCAACTTGTCACGACCCCAGTTCGCCCTCTATCAACATGTGGTGATGGAACCTAGTACCTACGACTAGGTAAGCCTAATAATACGGAAACAACATAACTTGCGGATACAAATCATTAAACCTGATCAAACTAGAAGGAAAACTATACATAAATGCCGCTCGGCATATACAACTCAATAATACGAAAGTGTACAGTATCATCCCAAAACACGAAAACCCACGGGAACACAAGCTAACGGAAGGTAATACACTGCTCTAACTCCACAATGTCTAAAACAACAGTACGAAAGGAAAGTTAACAGCTAAATCTATAATAAGATAGAGACTCCTAGTCTACGAACGCGACAGATGTACCTCGAACTCTCTACTAGATCTCTCCACCTCAAGGATAACACGCCTGGTTAGAGGTACCCGGATCTGCACATGAAAAACATGCGCAGATAGGGCATGAGTACACCATAGCAGTACTCAGTAAGTGCGAGGCCGAACCTCGATCAGATAGTGACGATAAAGGTCAGGGCCCTATCGAAAATAAATATAATAATAAGTCTTGCAATAGTATGAAATGAACAAAATAATGAGTACAACTATGAAGTAAGACAGGTTATACAAGGCAACAGATAACACACAGAGAATATGGTAACACGGAGTAAAACAACTCAATATTAATACCAATAATGAGGATCTCCCAGGATACCATCTTGTAGTCCATTTCATCAACTGTCCAAGGAGCTCCCGGGATACCATCCCGTAGTCCATCATATGAGTATATCCAAAGGATCTCCCGAGAGACTGTCCCGTAGTCCCACTATCAATGTGCATGGGGGATCTATCGGGAATCTAACCGGTAGTCCCAAAGTAAATGTACATGGGGGATCTATCGGTAATCTAACTCGCTGTCCCAAAGTAAATGTGCAAGTTATCACGACCCAAAATCCACTAAGGGTCATGGTGGCGCCGGACACCGCTGTCAGGCCAGCCAATTAGATTACCGATTTAAAAATCCTTTTTAAATACATCAAATTCTAGAATTTCCTTCCCGTTTTCACAAATAAAAGGGTTTTGTTTCAATTTGAATTAACAATAACAATTAAATCAACTTTTCAAAAACCATCCCAGAACCCAGTGTCATAAGTGCATGAGCGACTACTGATGATGAAATAAAATACAATCTCTGTCCGAAATACAATGGACAGTAAATAAATAAATCAAATACGGAAAGGAACTACAATAGCTACAGGTCGCCTCGCAATTTGCAACTCACCTAGTCCTTGAATCGTCCGTGCTGCTGCGCCCAGTAAGCCGCTAAAATGAAGTATACCTGTGCAACAAAAATGCACAGAAGTGTAGTATGAGTACGTAATCAACGTGTACTCAGTGAGTGTCCCGCCTAATCCCGAAGGGGTAGAGACGAGATGGTCAACTTTGACACACTCTAATGGTCCAATGATCATTTATTCTCATTTCACATATTAATCCGTGGATTTATTCTTTATGGACATGGTTCTAATCAAATAGAGGAAACAAATAAACACGTAGTTCTTTCATAGGAAAATTTCCCATATTTCTCTTTAAAACATAATCCAATTACGTTTAAGCCACAAAAGGGCAACAATAACTCAATTGAGTTCAGGCAGCAACACAAGCATGCGCAAATCATACCGAGGCAATGGCCCGATCCAACAGAAATAAATGTGCACTTGACGAGGGTCAACGACGCGCCTATAGATGCATCTATTAATCTGCCGAGGCGATCGGCCCGTTCCAAAATAAACACACACAGACATATAAACAGTTAGGAAATCAACGTGGAACAAATATCCATGAAGAAGTCAATTTTCTTTTATTAATTTGAGAAAAACGAAGCTTAAATCTTTAGAAAATCCAAATTATTAATTTAATGTGATTTAAGCAATCAGAGCTATCAATGATTTCACATTTATTCCAAATAAAGCATGCTGATGGGTCCTAACTACCTGGACAATAGCATAATAGTAGCTACGCACGGACTCTCGTCACCTCGTGCGTACGTAGCCCCCACAAATAGGAGCACTTAATTATTCACTTCACCTATGGGGTAAGTTCCCCCTCACAGAATTAGAAAGGAGACTCACCTCGCTCCGAAGACTCGAAATCGGCATTCTACATCCTTCCGAAGGCTTGAACCAACGCACAATGCACCCAAAACTAGCCAATTAATGACACACTAATGAGAACATACTCAAATACTCGCTAACAATTCATATTATACGAATTCCCGACTTCGTTTAGTGAAATGACCAAAATGCCCTCGGGCCCACGTGCCCGCAATCCAAATTTTCTCGAAGGTAAAAGTTACCCATGACCTTAGGAATTCAAATATATGATTTTATCCTACATCCATTCTCAAAATCATGGCTAAAATCCAAGATTATAATTTTTCTATGTTTCCAACCAAAACCCCAATATTTGCACTAATTTTCATGCTTAATCTCATACATAATCAATGTATTTAGCTTGTAATAGGTGGGAATAACTTACCTTAACATTGTTGATGAAGACCCTCCTTTGAATCCCTCCAAAATCGCCAAATGAAGTGATGAAAATGAGAGAAATGAGCAAAAATCCGACTTTAAAATGACCCCTCTGCCTCCTGTAATTTCCGTTGCGGAAGAAATCCCGCTTTTGCGGGATCCGCTTCAGCGGACATAGGACCGCTTTTGCGGAAATGGGCCAAAGAGACTGGGCCACTTTTGCGGTCCATAACTCGCTTCTGCGACTCCGCATAAGCGTAAATATAATCGCTTCTGCGGTTTGGGCCTACTGCTCCTGCGATCTTAGGGTCCGCTTCTGCGGTTTCCCCTGGGCCTGGCCCCTTCCGCTTCCGCGATCACAGGACTGCTTCTGCGGTCTCGCTTCTGCGGTCCAAGAGCCGCAGAAGCGGTTTTGACAGAAGCAGCAGATGTTCCTTTTCAAATATTCAAATTTTGATCCATTAACCTCCCGGATTCCACCTGAGGCCCCCGGGACCCCAATCAAACATACCAACTAATCCCAAAACATATTTCGGACTTTCTCGAGGCTTCAAATCACATCAAACAACACCATAATCACGAATTACACCCCAAATCCAGTTTAAGAACTTTAAAATTTCCAACTTCTATTTCCGATGCCGAAACATATCAAATCACGTCCGATTGACTTCAAATTTTGCACACAAGTCATATTCGACGTTACGGACCTACTCCAACTTCCGGAATTTTATTCCGACCACGATATCAAAAAGTCAATCCCCCGGTAAAACTCTTCAAAAACCTTTAAATTTCTATCTTTAGCCAAATGGCTTCAAAATGGTCTACGGACCTCCGAATTCACTTCCGATCGCGCCCCCAACTCCAGAATCACTATACGGAACTATTCACAGTATCGAAATTCCAAACGGACGTTGATAAAACCGATATGCACATCAAACCAAACTTATGAAATTTCTTCTAAAATGCTAACTTCCACAATAGGCGCCAAAGCGCTCCCGGGTTATCCAAAACCCAATCCGGGCATACGCCCAAGTCCGAAATCATCATACGAACCTGCTGGAACCTTCAGATCCCGATTCCGAGGTCGTNTTTTCCCGAGATCAAATTCCGACCACGCGTACAAGTCATAATACCTTAAATGAAGTTGTTCATGGCCTCCGACTACTGAACGGAGCGCTGATACTCAAAACGACCGGTCGAGTCGTTACATTCTCTCCCACAGTAGTCTGAAATCACTATTTAGCACCTCACGCACCTTCCCGTGCTACCAAAAACTTAACTGAGCACAAAAGCTCGATAACTGCAGAAGATATTTTCTCTTATTCAAGCAAATAAGCTTTAGAGCCCAATTCCAACATCCGAAATCCTATGCTGGGTCTGTTTCCCATATACGATCACCATATCAATCACTACACGCCGCACTCAAACATAACGGCATAACTTTGCTGAATCCTTACTTTGCAACACTAAATCCACAGGACCACATTAATACTCTCTGATCAACTTAGCCAACATTCTACTGATCCGATGCTCCCTTTGCACCCCATGACATATGTAGGTCTTACTCTAACCTTTACCATACCGCCACGGCAGACGAGATGTACTGACATTTATAATCAATCGCCGAATCAACAAAACATTCGGCCTACATCCCGACAAGGCCTTAACCTCATTTTGAACCCAAAAATGGTCTTATTTCCATAATATACCTCATATAACTGGATTGCACAGAATCCTAGATCAAGAGATATCGTTTCATCCGATACCACTGCTCAGGCAATAAGCCACCCCATAAATCATTCAAATCTCATATGATGCTACCATGCGCCAATAGGCCACCAATACGAACACAGCACAAACAGGAAATCAAATTCTGGAAGGATTTATCTAAACCCCCACACTAATACGGACTCTTCCTAGAAAGATAGGAAGCGAAACACATAAAGGAATAGCACATAGAGAACTAGTCTCGACATCAAAATGTTGCGGCGCGCAACTCGATCCAAATAACATTCCCATGGTGGCGTGCCACCCGATCCATAAATAGATCTCACAAAAGGAGATTGCACTTTGAGCTAAATCTGCTCATTACAACAAAACATCGAATTTCGATCGCAAGCACGTTAAGTGCATAATACCATCCCTGAGGAAACACATAGCGCTATAGGCTACGAAACTCAAGCACAACTGAGGTGCAATATATAACATAAATCTCAAAGCCATCCTGCTCATAACACATCATTCCTACACGGATTCACAATACGCAAGCTATTTTTCTCAAGCCGACTCACAACTCACACGGCGCAACACCTCCTTTCCTGGAATAGCTGATGACAAAATAACACCCCGACCATTCCTCTATAGGGAACGCTCGCTGAAACGAACACAACTGGCCTGATATAAAGCCCTGTTCACATATATACATCAATACATCGGTCTCAAGCCGATTTCTGATTGCCCCAACTTGGCGAATAACCTTTCAAAGGTTCATAGTAACCTCCCTTTTCCTCGTGACACATAAGATTAACCGTCATAACCGGAGAAACCTTCCCAGTTCATAACCCAATTAACAAAGTACCCTCCAAGCATAGTTTCTCAAACAAATGATATTGCCACAATCCTCATACTTTCTTAAATCTTTAGTCGAACAGGTGACTACATGCCACACTTACACAATCTTCCCGTGGGACACACTCCCACAATCTTCTGAAATAAATATCGAGTTTGCTCATTTCCAACCATCGGTCGAACTATCGCTGAAAAGCGATCAAGAATCCCTAACCAGGGTACAAAGACTTTTTCACAAAACATCGATCTCCGATGACTCTGAAGCCAATACCAATTTACTCAAATCATTCAACCCTTTCCTTGCTCATCCGAGCCTGTGACATCATAATCATTACTAAGCTATAACCTTGATCCTCACTTCAAATGCCATACCTCTCAATGCACCCGACGTGCCAACGTACGATAGAACACGATTTTTCATCATAACTCTAAAATCACTAACATCTTATCACTTCGTCATATAAAACTTTTCA
>MU664659.1:7900-19428 GCA_026770625.1 Nicotiana glauca
GTAACCCTGACCTGCTCAAATCAACTCCAAAAATTTAGAAACTTTGCAGATTAGTCAAAATAATATACTAAGCTAGTCTAAAAAAGAAATTTTCAAAAACAACTAAGAATGTTTAAAAACTTATAGGTTGTCTCCCACCAAGCGTCACGTTTAACGTCGTGGCACGATTCGGATCAACTTTTGCACTTTTCTCTCCACTTTGATGATATGAATTGGGCGCTCAACTTGGAATCAAGCTTGTAACCACGAGTGGTGGGGGTGGTAAGTAGATGATCAAGCCAAGCATTAATTTCTTTATTTTGCACTTCTTGGCTTTCATGTGAAGAATGTCATTTTGTCTTCTTGTTCCTTCAAATTGCAAAATATATGGCCTTTGTCTTTACTCCTCTCAATCCTTCATTGCCTCGTATAGTTTAATTCCATATCACCACACAATTCCATTGCTGAAAAATACTTGGAATGTGACATCAAACCTCCAAATTGCAATTCTTCCCGGATTTTGACATCCTCTTTTTGCCTCGGATTAGAGTCAGTCTCAACCTTATTTTCATTTATATCGGTCGACTCCAATTCCATATTTTTTTAGCATCAATAACACTCATGGAGTCGGTTTGTGAATGTTCAATTCTTGATTCCTCAAAGTAAAGTTAATTTTCTTCCTCGAAGTCGGACTCTTCTTGACTTCCTTCCACACTCTCAAGTTGGTGGGCATAGTGAGCCTCAACCAATATTTTCATTTGACTATCCAAAGTGCGGATATTATCATCATTTTGAGTCAAGAATTGATTCAGGTCCTCGAGTGCAAAGTTGTGCTTGTCCTTATTTTCAAGAATGGTCTCCAACATGAGCATCATCTTCTCATTTTGAGCATTTGAGAGTTCTTCTTAGTCTTGATCAAGTGCCAAGGAAGGATTTTCAGCTTCCACATCTAAGGAAGATTCTTGGCTATCATTAACTTTCAAGGCTTTTTGGAACTCTAAAGCTTCAAGCATTTCTCCCATTTGTGAATGCAACCCTTCAAGCGCCAAGTCATTTTGGAGACTATTCTCCAAAAGCTCTTCCAAGGTACTTTGCTCTTTGTTTCCTCCTTCAATTAGGCATTTTAACATGAGCCTGAACTCTCCATTTTGGCCATGCTCGATTTCTTCCACCTCCACATCCCTATAAATTTCATCATAAAAAGTAGATCATCATAGCGGGGGCTTGGGGAAGGGAAGGACAAATAAGTTCAATATTCCCAATGACCATTTTGACGACCACACTTATCATAAATACTTCACTCACGGGTTCAAAATGTGCGCACAATCCACCCTCGAGAGAATTTAATCAATATTTTCACGATTGTGGTCCTCCACAATAAGGACAAGGGTCATCAAAGTATGAATAACTACCATCCGACCAATTTTCATTATATGATGTCATTTTAAAAAAAAACAAAACTAAGAAAAAAAGAACAAGAAAAATAAAACATGATAAGAAAGATAATTACACAAATATTCACAAGTTTGGACCAAAGCACTTACGTTTATTTCTCAAAAAACCTAAAGAAAGCCAAATTGTTCCCCATCAATGGCGCCAATTTTGATGACATCCAAATCCACTACTAAAACGTAAATGGACACGGTCGTATGCAATAAAATTTATCCAACTATGAGTCGGGGTCGAACCCCACAGAGAACATTATGTAGGCGATTAGGAATGTAAGAGAATTATCACTTGTTATGCAATACCAAACACTTAGAATTGTCTTTAGACAATATTATAGCTAAATGCGAAAATGTAAAGTAACCTAGAAAGCAAGTAAAATGATCAATGGCTACAAGTATGAACACACGAGGAATTACACTCAAGTAACGATCCAATGTATTTCACGATTTTACAATTATGAGCGAGTTTATGTTAATTAGCCCTGTCACACCTCCTTTTTTACGCTCCGAGGGCATATGGGAATTTTTTCAATTTAAGTGACATTATTTGAAATGGGATTATTTTTATTTAATTTTGAAAGTCGCCACTTGGGATAATTTATTTTGTGTCTCAAGTCACCGGTTTATTTTTAAATCCCAAATCGAGGAAATTTTTGACTTTATTTAAAAGTCTGCAAACCAGAAATTGTACATAAGGAATTATGTTAACCCGTAAGAAGGTGTTAGGCATTCTCGGGTTCCGTGGTTCTAGTACTGTCGCTTAAACTATTAATAATTGGCCTATTATCTGATTTACTATATGTTTTAAACCTATCGTGCATTTTTAGCTTTATAACCGCTTTTTAATTATTTTACCTACTTTTAGAATTTATGGAATTATTTCTTGAACAAGTTACGATTGTCGTACACATGTTTGTTTTGGAACATGCCGCAAACAACGCTACATGAAATGCACCCGCAATTCGCGTCATGTTTATTTTATTAATGTTCAAAGTTGCTATAATTAGGTTACATAAAATGTACACTCGAATTTTGGAATTGACCATCGTGACTATGTCACGGAAACCGTATCCATAATTATAATGTTTATTAATGATGCCTAAAGCATGCTACGATATTCATGAATTGTTTCCTACTTTTTAGCTTCTAGGATTACAATAGAGGTCTAAGACGTAGGGATTTTTTCCTAATTATAGTCTCTTGCTGAGCTACAAGTTAAAGACGTTATCGACAGCTGAAATTACGTTATTTGGCACTCCAAAGAAACAACAAATACTTAAAAACCAAGAACTGCAAGTACCATCTACTTTTCTCCATTTTCTCAATATAAACAATTCATAACAAATTAAATTTAACCCATCAAAGGTTTCAGAAGACATTTTTTGCTCAATCACTTCTAGAAAGAAAACAAAGTTAAACCCAAAATGATTCCAAATTCAAGGCTAAACCAAAAAAAAAAAAAAATTAACTTACAACCTAAGATTCTAACGCTGTAGTAAAGAGATGAAACCTTTTATCAATTATTATCTAAGTTGTGAATCCAAGACTTTAATAAAACTAAAACAATGTAATACCATAGTGATAAAACTCAAAAGGGGAAAATGTTTATATAAAAACTACAGAAGAAAAAAGGGATACGGAATAGAAGATAAAAATATAAGAAGTTGTTGAACATGTATGAAATCAATTTCTAGATCCATGGAACAATTATTCAGAGCAATAGCGAATTGAGATTCGTATTCATTAAATAGATAGTAAAAGTTCAGGAAGTGTACCTAAAAAAACTTGGAAAAAACAAACTTCAAATAGCCAAATAAAGGCTGAATCAGACAGATTTGTGCTAGAAGGTGCCAAGATGTCACGATCCCAGTTCGCCCTTTGTGAACTGTCGTGACGGTACCTAGTCTCTACGACTAGGTAAGCCTAACAAGTGCGGAAAATAAATTGAAACTTGCGGAAATATAAATTTAAAACCAAGAATAACTAAAAAGGAACGGTATATAAGATGTCGCTCGGCATTTACAACACAATATCTCAAACTTCTACAACACTATCCTCAAACCCAAAAACTCACGGGAACACAAACTGAAAGAAAAAAGTAAAATGCTCTAACTCCAGAATGTCTACATCAACAGTATGATAGAAGGGCTAACACTACAAGATAAAATAAAGATGGAGACTCTTCGGTCTGCGGACGTGGTAGATGTACCTCTCCAAAAGCTCTCCCTGCCTGAAGGATGGTAAGTCTGTGCAGAGGTACCTGGATCTGCACATGAAAAATATGCACAGAAAAGGGCATGAGTACACCACAGCGGTATTCATTAAGTGTTAATCCTAACCTCAATCGGGTATTGACGAGGAATGTCAGGGTCCTACTGAGGTTAAATAAAATAAAAGGTTGAACAGTATGAAATAAAGCAGTATAATTAATCACAACAGTAAGAAAATATCATAGAATGGAAGGAACAACAACAACAAGCACAAAGACCACAAATCACGGAAGAAATACAACTCAAGTTAGTAAATACCATCCAGGAACCTTCTAGGATACCGTCCTGTAGTCCCAATACAACTATCCCGTGGACCTTCCGGGATACCATCCCGTAGTCCATCATATGCATATATCCGAAGCATCTCCTGGGATACTATCCCATAGTCTAACTATAAATGCGCGGGGATCTGTCGGAATCCGATACGTAGTCCCAAGTTTAAATACCCAGTACTGGGGGAATCTATCGGGTGCATTCCTGTAGTTCTCTATAACTATGTAGGGGGATCTATAGGGAATCTAACCCGCAGTCCCAAAGTAAATATGCAGGGGGATCTACCGGGTGTCTAACCCGTAGTCCCAAAGTAAACAGACGAGAGGGGGCTAGCAGAATCCCACATTCATAGTCCCAATGTAAATACATAGCAACAACAAAAAGATATTCAGAAATTAAAATTTCGTATTAAAGCAACAAGTAATTCCATCCTGACATGCTTCACGAAATCAAGGCAATTTTAGCAAATAGGCAATTAAAATAAACTAAACATGCCTTTCTAACTAACAACATGCTAAATTTGCAAGTATAATAAAGCAGGAAGAGAAACACGCTAATGAATACTTTTAGAAAAAAATGGATTTCCAAAAATTTACGCAAGTATGCGCTCGTTACCTCACACACATGGCAATTCAGTTACCAAACATATCAAATCCTAAGGGGGAGATCCCCCACACGAGATTAGACAAGCCACAAACCTCGAACCGGCTCAAAATCAACTCGAAACCATGCTTTTGGCACGAGTATCCAACTCCAAATGGCTCAAATCTATTCATTTCAATTGCATATTGTAAATAACATCTCAAGCAACTGATTCTACAGTTTAAGTCAAGGCTAATCCGCAAAATTAGGTAAAATGACCAAAACGCCCCTCGAGCCCACATCTCGGAATCGGGTAAAATTTATATTTTCAGAAACCTCATACTCTCACAAGTCCAGCCATACTAAAATTATCCCAATCCGATGTCAAACACCTAATCAAAACTCAATCTCTTGATCTAAGAACTTTTCCCCTAATTTCTACCAAAATTCCGAAATTAAAGGATGAATTTAAGTGAATATTCATGAAAATTAGTCTAAATCGAGTAAGAATCACTTATCCAAGTCACGCATGTGAAAATCCTCTCAAAAATTGTGATCTCCCGAACTACCAAGTCTAAAATATGAATTTTTGTCTAAACCCTCGATTTTGGATTTTAAATTCTGCCCAGGGATATTGCACATCGCGATCGCGAGAAAGCATTTGCGATCGCGAAGAGTAAAAGTGAAGGGCTCCAGAAACGTCCTACGCGAATGCAATATGAAGCATACGATCACAAAAAAGGAAAAAGGTAGCTTACGCGTTCGCAGACGAGACCATGCGAACGCGAAGGGAAAAATGGCCACTAAGCCACTGGCTCAGTTTCTACTATGCGAACATGAATGGTGGGATGCGAACGCGAAGATGTAAGGAGCAGTATTATGCGATAGCGAGCCAAGTCATGCGATCACGAAGAAGAAATTAGGCCCCCCTCCAGAATTATACTATGCGAATGCGGAAAGAAGATTGCGATCGCGTAGAAAAAATCCAGATACCAGTAGTTCAGCAATTAAACAAGTTCCAAAAATGACTCATTGAGCATCTAAAACGCACCCGAGGCCCTCGGGACCTCAACCAAAAGCACCAACATAACCTAAAACATCATTCAAACTTGTTCCAACCTTCAGAACGCTACAAACAATACCAAAACACCTACTTTTTATCGAGATCAAGCCTAAAAATTCCAAAAACTCTAAAAACACATTTTCAATCAAAAAGTCTACCAAACCTTGTCCGAATGACCTGCAACTTTGCACGCACATCCCAAATGACATAACGGAACTGCTGTAACTCTCAAAATTCCATTCCGACCGTCGGATCAAAATCTTACTATCGAATCGGAAACTTCCAAAATTTCAACTTTCGGCATTTCAAGCTTAAATTAGCTACGGATTTCCAAAACACAATCTGAACACGCTCCCAACCCCAAAATCACCCAATGGAGTAGACAAAACCATCGGATTTCCATTCCAAGTGTGTCTTTGCACTGCTTCGACTACAGTCAATTTTCCAATACTTAATCTCTCATTTGGGGACTAAGTGCCCCAAAACGCTGCGAAACTCAAAACCAAACATCCCAGCAAATCAAATTAGTAGAACTTAGGGAAAGCAGTTAATAGGGGATCGAGGTGTTAATTGGTAAGACGACCGGTCAGGTCGTCACATCCTCCTACACTTAAACATTCGTTCGTCCTCGAACGAGCATAGAGACACAGCTGAAGTAGTGCAAAAAATGAGGGTAACGGTTGCGTATATCCTTCTCGTTCTCTCAGGTCGCCTCCTCGACCGGCTGACCCCATGATTGAACCTTTACTGAAGTAATGTTCTTGGACCTCAACTTTGTGACTTGCCTGTCCAATATAGACACTGCCTCCTCAACATAGGATAGCTCTTTGTCTAACTGGACTGAAGTGAAATCCAAAATATGCGACGAATCCCCGTGATACCTCCGGAGCGTCGATACATGAAATACCGGATGAACTCTTGCCAACCTGGGAGGTAAGGCAAGCTCATAAGCAACCTGCCTAACACACCTCAATATCTCAAAAGGGCTAATAATCCTCGGACTCAACTTCCCTTTCTTCCCAAATCTCGTAACGCCTTTCAGAGGCAAAACCCGAAGCAGAACCCACTTTCCAACATATAGGAAACATTACGAACCTTCCAGTTTGCATAGCTCTTCTACCTGGACTAGGCTGTACAGAGTCTATCCTGAATCACATTAACCTTTTCCAAAGCATCCTGAACCAAATATGTGCCCAATAGTCTAGCCTCACCTGGCTCGAACCAACCCACCGGAGATCTACACCGCCTATCATATAAAACCCTATACGGTGCCATATCAATGCTAGACGGATAGCTGTTATTGTAAGAAAACTTCGCCAATGGCAAGAACTGATCCTAAGACCCTCCAAACTCAATCACACATGCACGAAGCATATTCTTAAGAATCTGAATAGTGCGCTCGGACTGTCCGTATATCTGAGGGTGAAATGTTGTACTCAACTCTACCCGAGTTCCCAACTCAGGATGAACGGCCCTCCAAAACCGTGATGTAAATTGAGTACCTTAATCTGAAATAATAGAAACTGGAATACCATGCAGACGAATAGTCTCCCGGATATAAATCTTCGCAAACTGCTTCGAAGAATAAGTAGTACACATAGGAATGAAATGAGCGGACTTGGTCAGCGGATCCACAATCAGCCAAATAGAATCAAACTTCTTCAGTGTCTGTGGGAGTCCAACTACAATGTCCATGGTGATCTCCTCCCACTTCCACTCCGGAATCTCTATTTGATGAAGAAACACACCTGGTCTCTTGTGCTCATACTTCAGCTGCTGACACTTGAGGCACCTAGCTACAAATCCAACTATATCTTTATTCATCCGCCTCCACCAATAGTGATGCCTCAAATCCTGTTAAATCATCGTGGCACCCTGGTGGATGGAATACCGTGAACTATGGGCCTCCTCTAGAATCAACTCTCGAAGCCCATCAACATTGGGTACACAAATCTGGCCCTGTATCCTCAGTACCCCATCGTCTAGAATAGTTACATCTCTGGCAATACCGCGTACAACCTTGTCCTTAAGGGCAAGCAATTGAGGGTCATCATATTGCCACTCCCTGATACGATCAAATAAGGAAGACCGAGAAACCACGCAAGCTAGAACCCGACTGGGCTCCAAAAGATCCAATCTCACAAACTGGCCTGCTAAAGCCTGAACAGCCATCGCCATAGGCCTCTCTGATACTGGTAAATATGCCAAACTCCCAAAACTCTCTGTCCGGCGACTCAAGGCATCAACCACCACATTGGCCTTGCCTGGGTGATGTAAAATAGTGATATCATTATCCTTCAGCAACTACAACCACCTCCACTGGCGCAAATTTAGATCCTTTTGCTTGAACAAATGCTGCAAGCTCCGATGGTCAGTATAAATCTCACAGGAACCCCATATAAATAATGGCGCCAAATCTTCAGGGCGTGAACAATGATAGCTAGTTCTTCTCATGTTTATTTAATTTTCTGGACCCCTAGGCAATTACCCTACCGTCCTATATCAATACCGCTCCGATGCCAACCCTTGAGGCATCACAATAGACTGTATATGATTATGAACCTATAGCTAATATCAAAACTGGGGTTGTACTCAAAGCTCTGTTGAGCTTATGAAAGCTCGCCTCACACTCTTCTGTCCACTTAAATGGAGAACCCTTCTAGGTCAACCCAGTTATAGGGGCTGCAATCAATAAAAAACCATTCCACAAAATGACGGTAGTAGCTCACCAAGCAAAGGAAACTGCGGATCTTTGTAGCTGAGGATGGTCTGGGCCAACTCTGAACGGCCTCTATCTTCTTCGCATCCACCTGAATACCCTCACTCGATACCACGTGGCCTAAGAATGCCACTGAATCCAACCAAAACTCATATTTCGAGAACATAGCATATAACTTCTTCTCTCTCAGAGTCTGAAGCACACTCCTCAGGTGCTGCTCATGATCTTCCCGACTCCGAAAATACACCAGAATATCATCAATAAAAACAATGACGAACAAGTCAATATACGGTCGGAACACACTATGCATCAAATGTATAAAGGCTGTTGGGGCATTAGTCAGCCCAAATGACATGACAAGGAACTCGTAATGACCATACCGAGTCCTAATAAGAAAACACCCATGCACCCTGAAGTTGGTCAAACAAATCATAAATACGAGGCAAAGGAAAATGGTTCTTCACTGTAACATTGTTCAACTGGCGATAATCAATATACATACGCATAGAACCATCCTTTTTCTTCACAAACAAGACAGGAGCACCCCAAGGTGAAATACTGGGTCGAATAAAACCCATATCAAGCAATTCCTGTAACTGATCCTTCAAATCCTTCAACTCAGGAGGAGTCGTACGATACGGAAGAATAGAAATGGGCTGAGTGCCCGGCAAAAGATCAATGCCAAAATCAATATCTCTATCAGGCGGCATGCCCGGATGATCAGATAGAAGCACATCGGGAAAATATCGTACTACTGGGACTGAATCAACTGAAGGGTTATCAATACTGACATCTCTCACATAAGATAAATATGCGTCACACCCCTTCCCAACCATACGCTGAGCTTTAAGGAAAGAGATAACTCTATTGGGAGTGTGATCTGAAGTACAACTCCACTCAACACGCGGTATACCTGGCATAGCCAGCATCATGGTTTTGGCTTGACAATCAAGAATAGCATAATGGGGTGACAACCAGTCCATGCCCAAAATAATATCAAAATAATCCATGCTGAGTAGCAATAAATTGGCTCTAGTCTTAAAACCATAAATAATAACCAAACACGACCGATAAACGCGGTCCACAATAAGAGAATCTCCCACATGAGTTGAAATATAAATAGTAGAGCTCAAAGAATATTGGGGTACACCCAAATTTGGAGCAAAATAAGAATACACATAAGAGTAAGTGGAGCCTAGATTGAATAAAATTGATGCATCTCTGTGACAAACTAGTATAATACCTCTGATGATTGAATCGGAGGCAACAACCTCGGTACGGGCAGAAATGGCATAGTATCTAGCCTGACCTCCCTCTCTAGGGCGACCTCTACCTCCCCGACCTCCACCCCAAGCTAGCTGGGCAGATGGGGTAGCAGTTGGAGCTGTGATCATAGCTCTAGAACTCTACTGGGCACGATGTGGCTGTGAAGTCTATGAAGGTGCACCCCTCCCAAGTCAAGGGTAATCCCGCAATATGGCGTGTGTCACCACACTCAAAACAAGCTCTAGGAGGACGTGGTGGTTGTGATTGGCTAGGGCCAGGGGACGTGGTGGTTGTGATTGGCTAGGGCCAGGTCTGCTGGACTGACCTCTTAAAGCACCCTGCACAGAAGGCGCACTAGATACAAGTGGTGCATAATAAGGCTTCTGAGATCTAGGAGGAGCTGGAGCACTGTTGGCTGCTGAAAAAGTTGACTGAACAGGGCAACTCATATAACCCTACAATCACGACCTGTAGCTTGGGTACGGGCACCAGAATAGTGGCCCGACTCACTAGACCTCTTGGCCACCTTCTCCTCTCTCTCCTTAGCATACATAACCTCCATCCTCCTAGCAATGCTAACCACCTGCTAATAAGAAATGTCCATCTCCAACTCACGAGCCATGATAGACCTGATGCTGGGAATAAGGCCCTCAATAAACTGGTGAACCCTCTCGCGGACAATAGCAACCAAGGCTGGTCCATGCCTAGCCAATCTGGTGTAATAGATAGCATATTCAAAAACAGTAATAGCACCTTGGCACAAATGCTCAAACTCTGCGTGCCATGTGTCCCTGAGGTTCTGAGGAATAAACTCTCAGGAATAGATCTGAGAACTGGGTCCAAGTCAGTGAAGCAGCCTCGTCTAGACTGTCTAACTCATAGGTGTGCCACTACTCATAGGCGGCTCCCCAAAGCTGGAAAGCAGTGAAGGAAACCTCGCTCGATCCTGATATACCCATATTGTGAAGGATACAGTGGCACTCCTCTTAAAATCCCAAGGAATTATCTGATGCTAGTCCACTGAATACCGAAGGATCATTCTTCTTGAACCCTGCAAGTCTCCGCTTCTCATCCTCTGAAGCAGCCGCCCTGTCCTCAGGTTGAACTGGCACTGCAGGCGGTGCTGGAATGATCTCTGGAACCTGCTCAACATGCACTAGCTGCTTAGGAGTGCGGGCAGCAGGAGTCTGTGCTCCTCCCCCAACTTGGGATGTGGCTACAGCAAGGGGAAGCAACCCTACCTGAGCCAAGGTGGTGTACTTGCTCATGAATTGTGCTAGAGTCTCCTGAAGGGCTAAAGTAGTAGTGGCAGTAGGCATATCAGGTGCCTGGACTCCAGCTGGATGTGCTGGTGGTACCTCGACGGCAGCTCTCGCAGGCGATCTCGCTGCACCACATGGGTGTCCTCGACCTCTACCCCGGCCTCTGACGGCTGCAACAGGGGTGCGGGTGCCTAATCATCTTGAGTAGCACGTGTCCTCACCATTTGTGAGAGAATAAAAGATAGAAGTTTTGAATTGTGATTTCAAAATATCGAATGACAAGGAAATCAAATGAAGCGAATACTTTCCTAACAGTTACATAGCCTCTCGTAGATAAGTACAGACGTCTCTGTACCGATTAGCGAGACTCTAGTAAATCGGCCTGTGTTCCGTGACTCCTATGAACCTAAATCTTTGATACCAACTTTTCACGACCCCAGTTCGCCCACCGTGAACTATCGTGACGGCACTTAGTCTCTATGACTAGGTAAGCCTAACGAGTGCGGAAAATAAATCGAAACTTGCCGAAATATAAATTTAAAACCAAGGATAACTAAAAAGGAACAATATATAAAATGTTACTCGGCATATACTGTCACACCTCCTTTTTACGCGCCTACCCCAAGGGTAATGCATAAGGGAGTTTTTTCCAATTTAAGTGACAAA
>MU664663.1:11383-26245 GCA_026770625.1 Nicotiana glauca
GGGGGCAAAACTTAGAGTCTAGGAGTAAGTGCAAGTACAACAGGGGAGAGATTAGGGATGTCCATGGCAGGCTGGTGGTCATACCCAGCAATTGGGATGTTGGCACCACCCTGACCAGTCTGCCAGCTTTAAATTGAGGAGTTAGGACCTATTGAAGGTCAGGTTCAGCCCTGGACAACAATTTAGGTGCTGCCAGGCCATGAACTTTAACTCAACACACATAGGGGAATGCGGTATGGGGTTCATAATAGAAGCAAGATACAAAGAAAGAGCAGGCAAAGGGCAGGCCTAGTAGTGAGAGATACTGGCACACTCTCCAGCCTAAATAGAGGCTAGGGGGTCAAACACAGTTCACAGACAACATTTCTTGTTGCCATGCCCTAATTCCCCCACTCACAAACACACATGGGGGTAATGGGATAGGGAGCATGTGTTCACAAGAAAGTGAAGCAAACAGTAGCATTTAGTCATGTTAAGTTAAATGCTAAACTTTACAGAGAAAAGAAAATAGACATGGATACAAAGACTGTAAGTAAAACACATTGGGATGATGCTGAAAAATTAAGTTAAGACATATCAGTTTCAGAGAGCCAAATAAGAGAAACAGTAGTCTTGTAAGAAAGCCAAAGTGCAGCAAGAAACAAGAATACTTTTAAGTGAGAGTTCAGAAAAGAATTGTGAAAATTGTGTAGTTTTCAGTGTGTTCAATCGTGTTCTCGTGTGTGTCTTGTGAAAAAGGGTCGTGTATTTATAGTGCAGAAAGCAGGTAGAAATAAGGTAAGAAAATAATTGAAGACTGATTATAAATTAATCACATAAGAGTCCCTTTAATTAAGGGATTCAAATTCAAATGGTAGAAACTAATTAAGGAAAGGAATTAAAAAAACCTTTTGTGCAAAGTAGCAAATCAGAGGCAAGTACATGAAAGTTATTTAAGGACAGGGTCATAACAGTACACAATTTATGCAAATACGGTAAGAGAATCAGTTGACAGCCAGTAAATCACAAAGGTCTGAAATTTGGTATGAGTGAATCAAGTCACAAAAATAAAGAAGGGTTTTACTTAAACCAAATCATCTAGGGAATCAGTAAAAGATGGAAGGAAAATCAATCAAACTATATTCAGAAGGAGGTTTACGCTAATTGCAAATTTAAAGACCAATTAGAGGGAAATTCATCATATATAAGGAGCATGTGAGTATGAAATAAGACTTTCATGTAAACCAGCATAAAAATCTAGTAGCGGAGTTTAGAAGAGTTTATCAAAAGTCAGAATCATATGAAACTCCTAAAAGAGTCGGGGGTTTTGAAATAAGAATCCTAGTTCAAGAAAATCACAGAAAGAGAGCAAGCAATTGGATCTAAACATGTATAGCAAAGCAAAATGCAATCACAGTAGAAGGATTCAAAGCACACAATGGCAAATACTGATAAGCACAATAGGAGAAACATGCTTAGAAGAACCCTAAACAAGGCTCAGTAGAAGGCGAACAAAGAACCATAAGAACTTAGCAAGGGAAATATAGTAGAAAAACACAAGATTGCTGGAGAAGGTATAACAGAAAAGCATATAGGAAAACACAGTACAACAAACATATAGGAACATGATAAAAGACAATAGTATAGAAAACATAGTAATAAAAGCATACGAAAGAGGATACGAGAACATAGCAGAGGCAAACACAAAGAAGAAAAAACATAAAAACACTTAAACATTTTCCAAAAAAACCCTAAATCGGAAAAGAAGGGTTTTGAAAGTAATTTTCAAAGGAAAATTTAGGGAAATCGTATAAAATTTCAAGTATAGCATAGATACACAACGAATCTAAAAAGCATCGGATAAAACCTTGAAGGGTTAGGGTTTTAGAGGAACCCTAGGATGAGAAAGGCTTGGAAAAGGTCCGATCTAAGTCGGATGAGTCGAAATCAGACTCAGGAGGCTAGGATATGCCGGAGCAAGGCCAGAGATGGCCGGAAACCTTGAATCGGTGAAGGTCTGGGTGAAGACCTTCGAAGTCTAGTCTCGAACCTTCGAGTATCAGGAACATGAGGGGTAATAGGAGATGAGTATAGGTCGTCCATGGTCTGAGAGGCCATATATTTCGGTGAGTCGAGGTTGAAGAGGGTAGAGGCGTTTACAGTTTCAGGAACACTCGGGAGCATTTGAGAGGGGGAGGGTATTCCGAGGCAGCTGCCAGAATGAAAATGGGGGGATTATGGTAGTCACCTAGGTTTAATTATGGTAGGGTGAATAAGGGCCGTTGATCTCAAAGATCAACGGTCCAGATCAAAAGGGCTTGGGTCGAGTAATATAGACGGGTTAATGGTTGGGGTTGAGTGGGATTGGGCTGGTCCAAAATTAGGTTCAAAATTGGGTCAATTAGGGGTTAATTTAGGCTATAATTGAAATGCCAAATGGGCTGTAACTGAAATGAAACGAGGCTAGCTTTTAATTAGACAATTTCCCCTTTTATTTTTTATAAATAGAAATAATTGTTTTAAAATCAAATTAAAAATACTGAACTACTTAATAATATATAAATATTAATTCAAAAATACTGGGAATAATTTCCTAATTGCAAAAATACTGTTAATCGTAAAATAGGGTATAATTTAATTATATGCATTTTAGCTTTAAAAATACCAAATAAATTTGTAAAAATATGAAAAAATTACCTTAATTATATTTTGGTGTAAAAATGAGGATGAAATAAGTTAATCACAAAAAGGATAATTTTTGGGAATAATTACTAATTTTGTATTGCGAAATTGGGCAATAAATTGATTTTAAAAAATCTTTAAAACATTAGGAAAAATACCAAAATTTTTGGGCATGATTTTATATGCATAAACATGCTATTTTAAAAGTATTTTAAGTATAAAAATACATAAAAAATTGGGTATCAACAATTGCCCCTCTTTACCCAGGAAGGAGGAAATAGTTGCCGCGTAAAGATATGATGGCCAATTTTGACTGAACGAAACAGTTTGAAGAATTTGATTGTGCTCTGGTTTTTGAGCTGCCTACATATCCCTGGTCTTACAGGAATCATGCTGTATGTAGTTCAGGACCCGTCGGCGGAACATGCCGACGGAGATTTCGACGGACGGACGCGATGTTCAGGCTGAGAAGGTTGGTCGGAGTATGATAGGCTGCGGGAACTGGAGCGGGATCACTCCTTTTGAGAAGGCCGTTGGTAACTAGTGTACCTGCAAATGAATAATACCAACATTTGTACGTAAATTTAAACGTGATGCAGGTTCTCATTGGACCATGAATGTTGCCTTTGGACGGTTGGGATGATGTGCTGAGACCATGACGTCCTGGGCCATGAAGCGTATAATAAAGGATTTTCAGGCTATGAAATGACGTTCTCGGGCTACGATAATGATGCCTCTGAACCATGATGCCTTTGAATAATGATATGCAAGAGATAAAACAAGGTCCTCAGACCATGGCATGGCGTTCTCGGGCTATGAAATGGTGCCTCCAAACAATGTTGACTTTGGATAATTTGGCGATCTTTTAGCCTATGAAATGTAGGATTTGGCGATATTTCAGCAAATGTGGAGTGTAAATATAAATGGCGAGCTTTCCGCCGATGCGAGATTTAGATGAAATGGCGATATTTCGGCCAACACAAGTTTTAAATAAAAGTGGCGATATTTTAGTTGACGTAGGATGTAAATAAAAAGTGGCAATATTTCAGCCGATGAAAGACATAAACAAAAGGTGGCAGCATTTCAGCCATGCAAGAAAGACTAAAGTGACATTATTTCAGCCATGGAGGTGTAAATAAAAGTGGCGCTATTTCAGCCGATGCAGGATTTAAATAGAGGTGGCAGTATTTCAGCCATGTAGGTGTAAATAAAAGTGGCGGTATTTCAGCCGAATGCATGATTTAAATAGAGGTGGCAGTATTTCAGCCATGCAGATGGAGGTAAAGCTTAACCTCGGAAGGCAGAATGGTAGCCTTATGCAATGCGGATGGAGACAGAGCTTAGTCTCGGAAGGCAGAAAGATAGCCTTAAGCAATGTAGAGAAATGCAGATGGAGATAGAGCTTAGTCTCGGAAGGCAGAAAGGTAGCCTTATGCAATGCAGAGAAATGCATATGGAGACAGAGCATAGTCTCAGAAGGAAGAAAGGTAGCCTTATGCAATGCAGAGAAATGCAGATGGAGATAGAGCTTAGTCTTAGAAGGCCGAAAGGTAGCCTTATGCAATTATGGAGAAATGCAGATGGAGACATTGCTTAGTCTCGGAAGGCAGAAAGGCAGCCTGATGCAATGCAGAGAAATGCAAGTGGAGACAGTGCTTTGTCTCGAAAGGCAGAAAGGTAGCCTTACGCAATGCAACAAACAAAGGTGAATAGTAACGAAATCTCTTAGCTGATAGATGATAGTTGATAGCTGATTGCATCATTGTGGTTGCTGGGGATGTCGTGTGCGGATAACACTTGTGAGTAAGTGATGATTCTAAGAGTTGTATTCCTAGAAAAGTATGAGTATGTAATCATATATGATGATTTTACCTCTTGGGTTCCTACATCCAAATAAAAATCGTGAGTTTTGTAAAAGGGGGAAGGCTAGTCCGTCTTCCCATGGACCTTGCTCGTCCTGCTCGGCTCTTGCTTTTATTGAGGTAGTGTTGCTAAACAAAGCTATTTTGATAGTAGTATGCATGATTTAATAAAAGTGTAATACATAAAAAGATAATTTTCTTTTAGATGAACTGATGACTGCAACGTGGTTCAAGAAATTGCAACCTTTCTCACACCGGAATTTTGAGGGTCCTCCTCAAAATTCTGCCCCATTTTACTGGGCTGGTGCCTCTGACGGCTGCGTGTGATGAATGGTTGAAAATCAACTTCAGAATTTTGAGGGTCATCCTCAAAATTCTGCCCCAGTTTCCAATGTCGGGGGGAAATGAAAATTTTATTGAATGGTGACCGAACCTATAAGGCTGCTTACGTATCCCCTCCTAAACAGGAATCATGTCAGACGTAGTTTAAATTACATTATAAAGAAATCATAAATGGTTACACATAATATCGTTTGACTGAATCTGAATTGATCGGCTTCGGCCAGACTTCTTCATCCATTTCTGCAAGTATGAGGGCTCCTCCTATTAGAACCCGATGAAACATGTATGGACCCTGCCAGTTGGGAGAGAATTTTCCCTTGCCTTTGTATTGATGTGGAAAAATCTTCTTTAATACTAACTGCCCTGGTGTGAACCGTCTTGTCCTGACTCTCTTGTTGAAGGATCTAGTCATTCTGTTATGATAAATCTAACCATGTCAAACTGCGTTCATTCTCTTCCCATATATAAGAGCTAACTGCTCGTAACAACTCTTTACCCATTATGCATCATCGATTTCTACTTCCTGTATGATTTTTAGGGAAGGAATTTCTACCTCGGTGGATGACCGCTTTTGTACCATAAACCAGCATGTAAGGAGTTGCCCTGGTTGATGTGCGAACTGTGGTGCGGTACCCCAATAAAGCAAACGATAGCTTCTCATACCACTGCATATGTTTTTCTATCATCTTCCTTAGTATCTTCTTGATATTCTTGTTGGCCGCTTTTACAGCTCCATTCATCTGAGGTCTGTAGGCTGTAGAATTCTTGTGTTTGATTTTGAACGTTTCACACATTGCTTTCATCGGTTCGCTGTTGATATTGGAGCCATTATCAGTAATGATTGACTCTGGGGATGCTGAACCGGCAAACGATGCGGTTGCAGACAAAGTCTGGCACGACTTTCTTAGTCACTACCTTGTATGATGCTGCTCCAACCCATTTGGTAAAATAATCAATTGCCACTAGAATGAACCTGTGTCCGTTTGATGCGGCAGGCTCGATAGGCCCGACGACATCCATTCCCCAAGCGGCAAACGACCATGGCGAGCTTGTTGCATTAAGCTCATTAGGAGGCACTTTTATCATATTTGCATGTATCTGACAGCGATGGCACTTTCAGATGTACCGGATGTAGTCCGTCTCCATAGCCATCCAAAAATAGCCAGCTCGGAGTATTTTGTTGTCTAAGACAAAACCGTTCAAATATGGACTGCAAGTCCCTGCATGAATATCTTCTAATAGCCCGGATGCTTCCTTTGCATCGACACACCTTAATAATTCCAGATTGGGAGTCCTCCTGTACAGGATTCCTCTATTGAGAAAGAAACTGTTGGATAACCTTCGAAGTATGTGCTTATAAATAGCATTTGCAAGTTCTGGATATTCCCCTATGGCTAGATATTCCTTGATATCATGAAACCAAGGTTTTTCGTCCATTTCTTCTTTGGCATGAGCACAATAAGCTGGCTGATTATGGATCTTCACAGGAATAGGGTCAATGAAATTTGTGTTCGGGTGCTGTATCATGGATGATAGGATAGCTAATGCATCGACAAACTCATTCTGGACTCTAGGGACATGCTAAAACTCTGTCTTTGTGAATCTCTTCCTCAACTCCTGTACATGATGCAAGTAAGGGAGTATTTTGGAATTCTTGGTTGCCCATTCTTCTCGGACCTGATGTATAAGCAAGTCTGAATCCCCAATCACTAGAAACTCTTGAGCCCTAAGATGCATGCTTCGTATTCAGCCATGTTGTTAGTGCATGGGAATCTGAACTTGGCGGATACCGGATAATGCTGGCCGGTTTCTGATACTAGGACTGCTCCTATGCCAACTCCTTTGAAATTTGATGCACCATCGAAAAACATCCTCTAACCATCATAGGATTCTGCAATGTCTTCTTCTACAAATAATACCTCATCATCAGGAAAATACATCTTCAAGGGCTCGTATTCTCCATCCATAGGGTTTTTAGCAAGGTGATCTACTAATGCCTATCCTTTGATTGCTTTCTACATCACGTAAACAATGTCGAATTCACTCAGCAGGATTTGCCACTTGGATAGCTTGCCAGTGGGCATGGGCTTCTGAAAGATGTACTTCAGCGGATCTATCCTTGATATGAGATAAGTAGTATAGGCACAGAAATAATTCCTCAATTTCTGAGCTACCCAAGTCAGAGCACAACAGGTGCGCACTGATAGAAAATACCGGGCCTCGTACGAGGTGAACTTCTTGCTGAGATAGTAAATGTCTTGTTCTTTCCTTCCTGTTTTGTTGTGTTTCCCAAGAACACAACCGAACACTCCATCCAACACTACAAGGTAGAGTAATAGAGGTCTACCTAGCTCGGGCGAGACCAAAACTGGCGGTGTTGACAGGTACTCCTTGATTCTATTGAAAGCCTTCTGATAGTCATCAGTCCATTTGGTGGCTACATGTTTCTTCAACATCTTAAAGATTGGCTCACAAATGACGGTGGACTGAGCTATGAACCGACTGATATAGTTGAGTCTCCCCAGGAAACTCATCATGTCCTTCTTGTTCTTTGGTGGTGGCAATTCTTGAATGGCCTTAACCTTTGATGGATCCAGTTCTATTCCTCGGCAACTTACAATGAACCCAAGTAATTTTCCAGCGGGAACCCTGAATGCACCCTTGGCGGGGTTCAGCTTCAGATTGTACCTTCTCAGTCTATTATAGAATTTCCTCAGATCTTCTATATGGTCTGTGGCTCTCTTGGATTTGATGATGACGTCATCTACATATACCTCGATCTCTTTGTGTTTCATGTCTTGAAAAAATAGTAGTCATGGCCCTCATGTAGGTGGCCCCAGCATTCTTTAATCCAAATGGCATCATCGTGTAACAATACATTCCCCACGGTATAATGAAAGCTGTTTTATCCGCGTCTTCTTCATCCATCCATATCTGATGATACCCAGCAAAACAATCAACGAATGAATGTCGTTCATGCTTAGCACAATTGTCAATTAGAATGTGTATGTTTGGCAAGGGGAAGTCGTCTTTTGGACTGGCCTGGTTGAGATCCCGGTAGTCGATACAGACTCTGACCTTCCCGTCCTTCTTTGGTACCAGCACAATGTTGGCTAACCACCCTAAGAACCTTAGCTTTGACCTGCTTGGTGACTTCTTCCTTGATTTTCAGACTTTTATCCAGCTTGAACTTTCTGAGCTTCTGCTTTACCGAGGGACACGTTGCATTGGTTGGGCAACTTGTGAGCTACAATAGATGTACTGAGATGAGTCAAATCATCATACGACCAGGCGAATATGTCCTCATATTTCGTTAGGAATTCCGTGTACTCCTCATTTTCTGATGGTGACAGATGAACACTGACGCGTGTTTCTTTGATTTTTTCTGTATTTCCCAAGTTAACAACCTCAGTATTGTCTAAGTTGGACTTAGGTCTATTTTTGAAATCCTTAACCTCTTTAACAACTTCTTCTGGTATATCATCTTCTTCTGAATCTATATCTGTTTGTCGCGTTGTCTCGTTGCAAGTCACAATCGTCGGTTCATCAAGATAAGTAATAGTAATGCTGTGGAAATAAAGTAAACGATGAAAAGTAATAAGAGCGAGATTTATGAGAAACTAAAATGCTTTGATAAATTTCATAATTGTTTTGAACATTGGAGCTCTTATTTCGAAATTAAAATGCGGAAAGAAAATCAAATAGTAAAAATAAAGATGATGAATGGTGCTTTGTTCAGCCTTGCTACCTCGAAGCTTTTCGGACCCTGATGGTTCTGACGGACCAATTGGCAAGGCGTGCTCCTCGGCTCACATCTTGTATGGAAAGGCCTTCCTCCCCTTCATCCTCGAAAATGACACAACAGTCCATATCATCCTCTTCCAGGAACAAATTCCTCATTGCTGCTAATGCTTCCTCTTCTTCTGACCCATAGATGATTTCGGCTAGCTAGAAATTCTGCTCCAGAGAAGGTATCGGATGCTCCAGTAGATAGTAGGGACTGCACCATGGTGGCGACCAGTGATTGAACTCCTCTCAAGTGTATTCATATCTCAAACCAAAAGTGGTACCATGTTTCTTCGGCTTGATAGGTTTGGTGATTCCCTGGAGGTTCTTGCCGAGCCCCTTGCCAGGTTCATATCCGCTCCAATTCAGTATACTTTCAATCTGGTTATCACACCATTTATCCTTGTCCACATCGTTGACTCGTTCAATGTGATGGTAAGTTTCTCCGCTATCCTCCTTCTCCATCTGATTGCCGGGATGGTCTGGCGACTATATATGGGATTTTTACCGTCGCCGCGAATAATCACCTCTTGGTAACTCCATTCAAATTTCACTGCCCGGTGTGGGGTTGATACTACAGCCCCAACAGCATGAATCCAAGGTCATCCCAGAAGCAAGTTGTAAGATGCCGGGATGTCTATTACTTAAAAGTCAATGTCAAACCAAGTCGGTCCTATTTGTAGACATAAACTGATTTCCCCAACAGTGGACCTTTGAGAACCATCGAAAGCTTTGACATTGATGGCTCCATCCTTGATCTCATGCAGGCTCTTCCCCAATGTTCTGAGAGTCACCAATGGACAAATATTGAGGCTAGACCCTCCGCCAATCAGGACTCTGGTGACAAAATAATATTCACATTGCACGGTGATGTGCAACGCCTTGTTGTGACTCAACCCCTATGGTGGTAGCTCATCTTCATAAAAAGTGGTTTTGTGACTCTCCAATACTTGCCATACCATGTTCGCCATTTCTCCTCCAGTTATGTTGCTGGGTACATATGCCTCACTCAGTATCTTCAACAAGGCATTCTTATGTGCATCGGAGCTTTGCAGCAGAGCAAGGATGGAGATTTGTGCTGGTGTTTTCTTCAGTTGATAAATGATTGAGTACTCCTTTGCTTGTATCTTCCTCAAGAGAACATCGGGCCCAGTTTCAATAGGCCGTCCAGAGGCCTGCTTACTTGATTCAGCTAAATGCTGAGGGGTATAAACCCTGCCGGTTCTTGTCATACCCTATGCCACAACTACTTCTCCGATTTTGGATTTTCCTTTTCTCCTTGCCTCGGCTGTGTAATCCCAGGGAATGGTCTTCATATGGAATGGTGCTATGGTTGACATTGCCATCGGGATGGGTACCCTTGCTTTGGAAGGTATCATAACAACTTCAAATGGTACAGGTGCCTTTAGAGACCCAAACTCAACCTTAATGGTCCTGGCGTCTTTACAGAAGATGGTTTTCAAGATCGAGTGGCATGGACATGTTCACTTTAGTGTCTTTTGAAGGCTGAATCTACACTACAATTAGATTAAGTGTGGTCGTTGGTTTCTTTGGCTCGTCACCTTCAGCGATTAATCTGATTGACCCTTTGGGGTCCCAATTATCCTCTATCTCGATCATGTGAACTCCTCCGCCTTTGTGGTCAGTTAGAGGGTTGCTGCGGACATTCGGAGCAGGCTCCTTTACCACAACGATCTTTTTGTCAATCAAATCCTAAATCTTGTCTTTCAGGGAGTGGCATTCATTAATGGTATGCCCTTTCATATCGGAATGGTATGCGCCGGCTTTGTTTGGGTTGATCCATTGGGAAGGATTTTTTGGAGTTATAGAAGGGATAAGCGTGACGTAACCAGCAGCTTTAAGCCTTTAATATAGCTGGGCGATTGGTTCGGCAATGTCAGTGTATTATTTGGGAGTCTGCGGTCGAAGTTTGGTCGGGGTCTAGGGAAATTTTGGCAAGTGGGAGGTAATTGGTAGTGGGATAGTTGAGTGTTGTAGGCTTGGTAGACTTGTGCGGGTTGGGCATATCTGGGTGAAGTGTGCTGATATGCGGGAGGTGGAGATGATTGGTAAGTAGGTGGTGGAGCTTGGTAAGAGGGCGAATGTGCTTGTTAATTTAGGGTAAGCTGATATGTGAGTGGGTAGGTTTGGTTTTGGTTGGGGATTTTGTCCTTTGTGCAACCATTACGGCACCCACATCCCTTTTCTTGGACGTGCCACTAGACTATAGAGACTTGTTTCTAGCCTGCAATGCTTCAAAATTAGTAACCATTCCACTTTTAGTACCTTCCTCAATCCTTTCCCCTAGTTTGATGATGTCGGAAAATTTTTGGCCTTCGATCAACATCAAACTCTCATAGTACTGTGGGTCTTGAGCCCGGATGAAAAACCTATTCATTTAGTCCTCTTCTAAAGCCGGCCTAACCTTAGCGGCTTCTGACCTCCAACGAGTAGCATACTCGCGGAATGTCTCCGTGGGTTTCTTCTTTAAGTTCTGGATGTAGAACACATCTGGTGCATTCTCCGTGTTGAACCTAAATCTGTCCATGAAATCGAATGCCATTTTTACCCAATTCAACCATTTCTTGGGTCTTGGCTAATGTACCAAGATAGAGCATCCCCTTTCAGGCTTCTCATAAAGAGCTTTATGCAAATCTTTTCATCCTTTCCTACTCAGACCAATTTGTTGCAGTAGGTCCTTAGCTGAACTCTGGGATCCCCGGTGCCATCGAACATCTCGAACTTGGGAGGTTTGTACCCCTCGGGCAGTTCGACATCTGGTTGAATGCAAAGGTCTTTGTAGTTCAGTCCCTCGATCCCCTTGCTTCCTTTGACGCCCTAAACTATGCTAGTCAGCTTTTTGACTTTCACAACCAGATTCATGATAAGAGAGTCTTTGTCATCAGACTGGGGTATGCTTGAGATTAGGTTGAGTAGGGTGCGGTATAGTTTCCACATAGATGGGGGTGTTGCTGTGGCAGTGGTCATTTGTGGAATTCATTGGTTCTGGGATGAGCAGTGGGGTATTGCTTGAAATATGGCATGTGTTGCAGTTGTAGTGGTGAGCGGATTGGCTTTGTAGTTTCAGGATGTTTTGTGGTGGTGTGGGATTTTGAGTGTTGGTAAAGTTGACATCTGGGGTAGTGAGGGAAAATGACAAACTTGACAATTTTCGAACTTGGTCTAGTTCTTCCTGGAATTTCAATAACTTTTGTTCGAGCTGGGAGGCACTTTCCTTGGAAACCTGAATACCTTGGGGAACCTCTACCCTTTCAACTGAGTTCTCCTTCCTGATGTTGCTCAAATCTTCCATTTTTCCTTTGTTCTTATTTCTGATAGGACTTGGAGGAGGAGGAGGTGGAGGGCCCTTAGATCTTGTGGAATATGATGACGATGCCAGAGTGCACGAACTAACCTTCGGGGAAGGGAATAAAATAAAAAGTAAAAACAAAAAAGGTAACAAGTCAATAGGGATCATGAGGAGAAAACATTGCAGTATTTAAACATATAGTGCAAGAATATAAATCATGTTCTAATTTGGGAGCCTCGTTATGCCCGAGGTAGGCCTAGAGACAAATAAATTTGGAGAACTTAGAATGCTAAATGCCTTATTTTATTGATGAAAAACAAGATAAATCCCAAAACGACACTAAATAACAGGAAATAAAGATGTCACTAGTGGCCATAGGCCCTATTACATTTGCAAAGCAAAGAATAACTCCTATCTACTTGGTCCCAGAAGGACCTTCCCCAGACTCGGCAATGTTGGCTCCTTCGTACAACTCTCCTAGCTCGCGCAATCCCAGCAGCAAATAGGCTCTCGCTAGATGTCTGCCTTCATTTCCTTCAGCAACCCGGAAATCTTCAACTCTCTTGAGAAACTTCTTTTCCAGCTCTACTATGCCCCGCTCCAAATAGTTCAGACGTTTGTTGGCGCTGATAGCCATGTCTTTCCATTATCTGATTAGATTTTGGTTGGCTTCTTGTATTTCTCGGTGCTCATTCTCATATTCCCACATCCTCTTGCGCAGTTGGTTGTACTTTACTTGCGCTTCAGCCTTTTCATTAATGATCCTATGTCCTCGAACAAATCCGGGCTGACCCAAATTATTGTGGTTGTCTTCCAACCAGCCTAGGTAGTGTGGAGTACAACCAGCATGGTAGAGATCTGGCTCAATGATGTCTTTTCCCAAGACAATTTTGATATGCCACAAATGGTGAGTCTGGCACTTGTACGGACTATCTTCATCCTGGAAGTCGGCTTGAAAGTGGCTCATCTTGTCGAACCTTGGTATAACCTGTCTTCTACCTACCTGTCTCATTACTCGAATAGGGATATATGGATAAGTTCCCCTCAAATTGATTAGTAACAGAAATGGCACATCCCTAGACCGTATGATGAATTCTTCAGTAGGGAACCATTCAAACATCACTTGTACCCGGTCTTCAGTAAGACTGTCGAAGAGCTCGACCCATTCTCTAGCATTCTCTAGTTGGGTGAACATGATGGGCATGTAATTCATCCTCCTAGGGTGATGAAAAGCGATATGATCATCCCAATCTCTGCGATGTATTTCCTGTCGGTATTCACCCCTTTGGAGGTGTTCCATGAGCCATAATTGGAGTAGCAAATTACATCCCACGTAGTGTTGTGCATCTTGTTGACATTTTTCTAAGGCACAGTATATTTCTGCAATTATCATTAGCACAAGGCTGAATAGCTGCCCGTTGATTCCTTCCCTTAAGGTTTTAGTGACCATGGACAGTCTGGCATGGATCCTGGCTTTCTTTGTCGGAAAAACTATCATCCCCAAGAAACAGAACATAAACACGAATACCCTTTGGTGGATGTGCCCCAATGAGGTGATGGCAAATTCGTGTGGATAGGTATGGTATGCATTGTTGTGGCCGTACCTTTCATATAAATGTCAAATGGAACGTAAGAATTCTCCAAGCATGCCAAATCAGGATTCTTCTTTAAACCCATCATCTTAAGAAAACCCATGCCCTTACGATATTCCGGCATTAGCAAACCTGGAGTTTCCCATGGTATTCCAGCTAGTCCTCCTATTTCCTCAAGTAAAAGGTCATTTCTATGTCCCCGAAGCGGAACACCGATATATTGCAGTCCCAAAACAAAGTTGCAACTTCTATGATTTTGTTGTTTGGCTTAATATCTAGGAGAGAAGCTAGGTTCCCTAGATATTTTTTGAAAAGAGCTTGGTCACTGGAGTGTAGATCTCTCCACCAATTCAGCAACTTGGGGTGGATGTTGGTGACCATGCCGAATCTGGGGACTTCGTGCCTCATTTTCTGCAAAACAAAAGGTTAGGCCCCTTTTCCCCCACTGGACTCATCTATTTAACACCAATAATTAGCATAACAAAGCATTTAGTTTTCCAAATAAATGCATAGAACGTGGTAGTGTCCATTTGGGTTTCAAGTAAACTCAATGGACTTTGGACAAGGCAATCTTAAAGAGTCATTATGCGGACAACATAACTGACTCGACTAAGTTTGACCATGATGAATGCACAATTTTAAAGAGAAATGGTTTCTATGTGGTATTAGACAAGGTACCCTTGAGCGGACAACTCAAGAGGGAAAGGCACAGAATTGTCGACGGCATCGCTGATCGACTAGTTTTACCGCAAATATGCCTTTGCCAAATTTAGGGGGTGATAATATCGGAAGGACGCAACCACTGATTTTAAGCATTGCTATGGTATTTTGTTTGGCACGAGTGGAATATGATGTGGAAGATGTAATTACAAGAATGAAACTGGTTGTCATGTATTTGCACATTCATAAAGTAACGATTACAATAATTGCTCATAATTACAACAGTATTGAAGGAAAGCGGTAAAAGCATTAAAGAAAACAAAGAGCCAAGTCAGTTTTGGAATAGAAAAAGATATGAAGACATTAAATAAAGGCAATAAAGAAGAAATAAAGTCACAAACAACATGAAATGGTAAAAGCCAAAAAATCCCCAGCAGAGTCGCCATGCTGTCGATGCCCCCTTTTTCTCCTTAAAGGCGAAATCGGATTTACGACATTTGGGACGACAACTCTTTTCCCTTTTGGGAATTAGGTTGTGGAGTTTGAATATTCTCCACCTAATGATTAAGTGCATTAGGACACTAAGAAGGATTTGAGTTGAAAAACCAGAGTTCGGGTAAGGGCTAGAAATTATCTCGGGGTGGGGGGG
>MU664667.1:0-22986 GCA_026770625.1 Nicotiana glauca
TTCACTTTAAAAATTACTAAACTACCCATTTTTATGCCCCTATTACCCCTGAAATTGTATCATTAAACTATTTTCCTATACCCAAAATACCCTCCCTTCCTTTTATTAATTACTGCTAACCCTTACCCCTTTAACTGTCGGATTTTAACTATCCAATTCTATAATCCTAATTGTCAAAATGAACAATTAAAATCATACTGCTAAAACAAATCTAATTAATTACTAATTAGAAATCTGAACAGCTATAACCAACCCTAATTATCAATTAGAAATTAACAAACAGGAGCAATTCAAATCACTGCCAATGAACATAAAAATCTAATTAACTACTGATTTATCTTTAAATTGATATCGAATTTATTTATCTAACTAAAGTAATCAAAACAGAAACTTAACAGTATCAATTTTTGAATTTAAACCTAAAAATACTATTTTAAAACAGAACTTAAGTAAACTCTAATATAACTATTAACAAAAGTGTAAACAGAAATCAATTAAAATCATGATAAAACATAAAAAGACAAACACATGCAAAAAAATAAAATAAAAGAAACTTAAAACAGAAATAAAGAAGAGGAAAAGAACTTATCGAGGTTTTTTAGCTTGTTTTGGCCACTTGACTGCATACCCTTGTCACCAAGATTTTTAAGAAAAGAAAAGAGAACCTCGTGACAAATTCCAACTTGCCGGAAACTTCCAAACCCAAATTTGAGCAGTTCCGACTATTTTTGAGGCTCAAGATCTTAGGGGTTGTGTAAGGGAATGAGAGAAGGTGCTGGGGTGTTAACTTGGGTTGATTTGGATGAAGTGTCGTTCGCCGGAGTTAGGGTTCCGGCGAAACAAAATTAAATATTCGAGGAGCTGGGCTTGTGTTTGAAGAAAACTAATTAAAGGGGTAGAAGAGGGGTTCAACTTGGACCAATGGTGTAATTTTGTGGAGCATTGGCGATGGTGACGTTTCCCGCCTGCGAGGGATTCCGGCGGGATTAAGGTTTGTGAAGAAGGAGGCGGTGAGGTTATTTTATGTTTTCTGATTTAATTAAATCAATCCAGCCCTTTAATATTTAATCAAGATCACTTGTGAACTGTTGGATTTAATCACTTGACGGACAGGATTAAAAGAAATGCAAACGACGTCGTTCGGCTAATTTGGCAACTGGACCGGACTTTAAGGATATTGGGCTAACTTGATATGGGTACATAAGGGCCTGGATGGGTGTGCTCTACTTGGGCTGACGAGTTACAGTCATGAAGAGCCCGAAAACAATCAGCCTCCCCCCCCCCTTTTCTTGTTTTCTTTTATTTCTTGTATTTTTTTGTATTTTTTATTATTATTATTTAAATTTGTTTTCTGATTTTATAAAATATGAGAAATTAAACTAACAATTAAACTAATTAGAGCCTAAAATTATTTAATAACTATTTTGTAACAATTTCCAATTAAAACTATAAAATGCTATTTTTAATTTTTCCTTAAATTGTTCCGAAATGAATTAATACTAAAATTGTGAAATTAAAAATCCTAATGCATATGCATATTTTTGTATTTTTAATATGAATTATTATGCAACTAATTAACAAAAAAATACAACAAATATCAACAAAAATTGTAAAAATAAAGAAAATCATTTTGTTTGGATTTTTGGGAATAATTTGCTTAGGGCAAAACTCACGTGCTCACACTCAGTATAAAAGAAGAGTGAAATCAGGAATACAATCATAAATAGGCCCCTCAGGCAAGGTATCACTTACAAATATAGCCTCTCAGTCACTCGTGGCTCAGCTCTTGTCACCCAGCACTCACACTCAGCATTTTGGCTCAATAATATCTCATAATAGCAATAATCACAATAATCGCTGCGGCATGAAGCTCGATCCATAGTTTATAGTCAACTACGCTCACTGGGGGTGTACAGACTCCGGAGGGCGTCCTACAACCCAAGCATCATGTCGCTGCAGCGCACAGCCCGATCCAACATATATATATTGCTGCGGTGTGTAGCCCTATCCATATAAGTATCGTTGCGGCGTGCAGACCCCCATATATATATATATATATAATCCCCCCGATTAGGTCCTCAACCTTTCTCAAGCATTAACCTCACAGCCACTCGGGCATAACAATGGAAATCAGGGAAACTCAGCCCAAACAGTTGCTCACATTTAAGAAGTAGATTGATAAAATCTTGGTTTAAACAATAAATAGGTAAAACATGACTAGGATATGCTTTCAAATAAATCGACTGAGGAAAAACTGTAAGAATGCCCCTAAGGGTTTTAAAAGGTCGGCACAAGGCCCGAAACATGGTATACAACCCATAATATAATATCAATATCTAAAATACGTTATATCATAAGATTTCAAATCAAATACGTGGCTTAATAATCGCTTTGGGATGGACCAAGTCACAATCCTTACTTGTGCGTGCCCACACGTTCGTTACCTAGCATATGCGTCACTTCATTACCGGGGTTTTATACCCTTCGTTCCAGATTTATAATGGTTACTTACCTGAAACCGGATGAAATACTACTCTACGATGCCTTTGCCTCTCACCTCGGCGTCAACTAGCATGGAATCAACCTAAACTCAGAATCATAACATCAGAATAAGCTAAGGGAACGAAGCCCATGCAAAAATAATCAAATTATACCAAAAATCCCGAAACTGGTCCAACCTGTCCCCCGGGACCACGTCTCAAAATTTGATAAAAACCATATTAACAGAATCCTTATCCTCCCATGAGTTCGTACATATCAAAATTACCAAAATCCGACCACAAATGGCCCCTCAAATCCCTAGATTAAGGTCTCAAGTTCCCAAGCCCTAACTCCCCAATTGTAGGATTCAAATCCCCCCAAATTTCATATTTAATTAGGTAGAAATTACAATAGGATCGAGTATTAATTCCATAATTCTTGCCTCCAAGAAGTTCTCTTTGATTCCCTCTTCAATCTCCTACAAGAAGCTCTAAAACCGAGTCAAAAATGGTGAACTTAGGCAAAAAAATCACAAAAATGCCTTTTTAAACATTCTTCCCGGCCATTAAATTTACTCAATCGTGGGAATTCCATCGTGATCGTGAAGCGAAACTCCGCTGGCCTATAATTTCATCTTACACGATCATGTAATACATTCGCGTTCACAAAACTTAATCGCCCAAAGCTACGCGATAGCATCTTGCCTCACGCGTTCGCGAAGCACAACTTCTCAAACATTCGTGATTGTGGACTCCTTTTTGCGAACGCATAGAAAAACTTCACCCCAACCCCGAATTAGCCTACGTGATCGCGATCCCTCTACGCGATCACAAAGAGCAAAAATGCCTGCAACAAAATACCAGCAAAAACTGCTACTTTCCAAATATAAATTTGACCCGTTTAACCACCCGAAACTTGTCTAAGGCCCTCGGGACCTCAACCAAACATGGCAACATATTCCATGATATCATTCAAACTTGTTCCAACTTTTGAAACACTTCAAACAACATCAAAATACCAAATTAACATCGGATTCAAGCCTAAGAACTTCCAAATTCCATTCCGACTCTTATATCAAAATCTATCATATCAACTGGAAACGCCAAAATTCAGTTTTGCCAATTCAAGCCTAAATCTACTCCAGACCTCCAAATCACATTCCGATCACACTCATATGTCCCAAATCAACTCCCAAAGCTATCCCAATCATCAGAATTTATATCTGAGCCCTATTTCACATAGGTAAATATTCGGTTGACTTTTCCAACTCAAGCCCTCTCAAAAGAGACTAGGTGTCTTAAACCTTACCAAAACCTCTCCGAATCCAAACCAACCAACCCGATAACACATAATACAGTTGAAAAAAGAAAATAAGAAGCAGAAATGGGAAAAATGGAGCGATAAATCTTGAAACGACTGGCCGGGCCGTAACAATTTTAACATTAGCCCTAGGTAACTTGCCTAGTGAATTTGCCTTAAAATAAAATTGGGTTATTGATTTCGAGTCTTCCACTACAACTACTAGCTAAATGACTTAAGTAAAACCAAATCATTGATTTGGAGTAGATTTTTGCGCAGAGTAAACTACGATTTTAACAGCTTCTTGGGTCTAAGTTAATTTCGGGTTATCCTCTGATGTTGTTACAAGCGCGTTAAAATGTTTATAAGGCATCTCTAAGCAGTTTAGCTGGCCTTCTAGCAGAGTGTACTTCTTGATTTTCAATTAAGTTGAGCTAATACTGAAGCTCTTTAGCATGCGACCTCGTCATTGGATGTATATGAGACTCATTAGTGGCTTTCCGACGTGCTGCAACATCCTTAGAGTATTATCAAGATACCTTCTCCAATTTTTTGTTTCTAATGACTTCCAAAAAGCCCTTAACACGTTCGATCTATCTTAACTATCTATAGTGTTAAAACATTTAAAAAAAATCAAACTGGCCCTTACCAATTACCATGTTGTGTGCTGCTAAAAAAACCATTCTAGAGTTGGCCCTCAAGATAAAATGAGAAGTTTTTAAGAATACTATTCCAAAAATGAATTGTATTACTAGGAGAATAAATAGTTTTTATTTTTTTAGAAATATTTAATTTACTAAATGATTTACCATATACAAATCGATTGTTATGTTTATGTAAATTTTTATTTTTTCCAAAATTCAGGAAAAAATATTGTCTAAATTACGTCGAATATATTGTTTGTTATTTCTGGGTCTCTAGCCTCAACTATAATCTCACGGATCCATGCACCCCTTCGTTCTTTCATCGGAGAATTGGGGTAGACATTTCCCCCAGTTTTATCCGTACACAGATAGTCCCTTCGTTTTACTTAGGGTAGATTTACCGAAGAGACAGGAAACGATAAATGAACCTTAGTTCCTTTCTTTTTATGTTACAACCGAGTTGTGCGGTCAAAAAAATGTCCTATCAATTGCATCGTTCTAAATTCGGACCCATGTTAGTCGCTGGTTGACTATCCTCGAATGTCAAACGTCACACATTGATTATACTTCCTCTATAGAAACTCCGGCCCCTTTTTCACTTCTCCACTTTTCGATTCTAGAGCTTTTTGATTTACCTTCGATTCTCCAGTTACCTTTAACCTCTTCAAATAATTATATATTGCTCCTTTGAACTTCATAACTTCATCCTCAAATCTTCATACTTTCTCTTTGAATATTCAACCCAGACCTTCATATCTTCATCCCATCTTTAAATCTTCAAATATTTTCTTCATACCTTCATATTTTCCAGAATCTAATGGCGAAAACTTCCAAAAATTCGTGCCTTAACAAACTTCCCTTTCATCTTCCAACCCGGCCACAAATGCCAAGGTAGCCATTCCCGAGGTAGCCCAGGAGCCTGTTTTATGGATTTTCATCCTCGGGGGCTTCTCTATTGAGAATGAACTCAATGTCGAGAAGGCCTCCAGTTAAAAGCACCGAGGCTAGGGAGCATGGAGATACATATGCTCTATTACTCAGGACCCGTACAGTTCGGGTAGACTCTAACGGGTAGGGAAAGGAGGTGGTCATCCCCGGGCCCAACAATGATCACCAATCACGTGGAGGGGTACCTAAGTGTTTACATTTACCCCTTCATGCTCGTGCCCGATAGATCCTATAGTCCTCGACTTCTACAAAAGGTACAAGGTCTACCTTAGGCAGATTCAACACCCTTTTGGAGGATTGTAATCGTCCTCCGTCATATTAGAAATAACACCAAAGAACCTCTGTCCACCCTTGACCATCTACTTTGTCTCTATAGTCCACGAATCTTCTGAGTGGGGTTGATCAAGCTCATTCACTGAGTAGGTAAAAATCCATTCTAGAGCATCGATGAGGATCGAGATTCAGGTTGGCCGGGAGATTCATTTCGGTGAAAACTAAAGACCTCATTCCCTTCGAATTTCTATTATTCCCCAAACTGTTGAACGCATCCCTTAAGGCTTTTCCTTCTTGAGTATTTGGCACTCCCTTTTATCTTTTTTCGTAATGTATGTGTTCATTGTTGTGCATCAGTTGCCCAGGATCCTAATGCAGTCCCTCACTTCAAGGAGTGGATCGAGGTGATCTACAAGCAGATATCTTACTTCGACTGCACATGGCACAAGCTCTCGAAGGGCAAGTGGGAGCCACGTTCCCATGGTGAGGTTCTCTCCCTAATGATTACTCTCACACACTTGACTTGCATTTACGCTAAGTCTTCTTCATTCTAATAGGGTTTCCCAAGATCACTGAGCTTAGGCCATTGGATGAGTTCAAGAACCCATCATCTCCCACTGAACCCTCTACTCCGAGACAGCCTGAGGTTACCATAAAAAAGGAGAAAAAAGTAGAAGAAGAGGAAATCCTTGGGGTCCCCATATGCTGAGATGAAGAAGAAAAGGGTGGCCATCCGGGTCTAGAAAAGCAGCAATAAAGAGCACCAAGGCCACGGTATCTAACCATGATTCACTCTACTGGCTTAAGGATTACCCGGAGGATGACGACCTTGAGTTCATTGTTCATGAGTCGACAATCAACGAGGGGGAGCAGGCGGTAACCAGAAAAGATGGCCAAGAGGTCGATCCCTTTCTAGCTTGAAAACTAGAAGGAGAGTCGGAGGCCACCACCTCCGAGAAGCCACCCCTGCCCCAAAAGAAGTAGCTGGTGTCATCAATGCGGAGATACCATCCCATACTAAGTTTATGTTTGAGGAGGCTCAAGTTGACAAAGAGAAATCAATCAAGATGGCACCGAGCCCAATTGATTCCCTCAACATGCTTTTCGACAACATGGATACAACTGTGTTAGAGGACTACTCCGGGATCGTCACTTGGAGGCCCCAAAAAAGGATGTTCCATCGAGAGCGGATGAGCTGAGCTAGAGATCGAAACTAGTGAGGCAGTTCTCTACCCTGAGTGTAGATCCCAAATATAAAAGGACAGTCATTCTTACTATCCCATTGGACGCTCGGGCATCGTCTACTTTGGTAGGCGTGACCGGCTACCTTTGTTGCTTGGTGACCGAGGAGGACTAGGCAAAGATGAATGAAGTAGACGCATCAAGCCTCTTTAATAAGTCACAACAGGCACTGAACTAGGTAAGAGGTCTATCATTTTCATCCTTCACTGATTTTTGCTTAACATGTTATAATGACCTCATAGTCTTTCAGGCTTTGGTGCTTCAACAAGAAAGTTTCCTTTGATCTTGCTTGGAAATCAGCTAGCTTGAGTTGAGCTCAAAGAGTAAATCTGGAAGAAGGACATGTATAGGGCTCTCAGAAAGCAACAAGACGAGACTCTTAAGGATCTCCCAACCTTTCGAGCCGAGATGGAAAAGGCTCAGAAGGAGGCCTTGTCCGTGAAACGGGATCATGCTGATATGGTTGAAAATGTTAGGATCTTTGAGGCTAAAAATGAAAAGCTACTTGTGATGAATAACAATGAAAATTCACAAGTCCAAGAGAAGATAGACTTGATCGACCAGCTTCGGGCTGAGATGGATAAAGTCAAGGACGGCCGAGATATTGATGGGAAGGATAACTGCTGGCTTCGAAAAAAGAGGCTACAAAAGAAGAGCTAACATCATTCAAGGACCAGCTCTGGGTGGCAAAGGACAAATCTGATAAGTGGTCTCGGCTAAATGATGAACTTAGGGAATAGCTGAACTCGACCATCATGGAACGGGATGCCCTTGACCAAGAATACATTATGATGAGGTCCGAATTTGAGGGAACCATTGAAACATCCAATAGACCTTGTCACCAGTCAATTTTCTAAAAAAGTGTACCCATCCCACAACATTTCCTGGTTGTGCAAACCTGTCTGGGATGGAAGTCATCTTTTTTGGGTGGTGAAAAGCTATGTGGTCATTCCACGGTCGTTGCGGAAATTCTTATGGATATTGTCCCCTTTGACGATGTTCAAACAACCATACTTGTAGTAGCAAATTACAACCCTCAAATGCCTATATCCTTCCTTGAAGCGATCCAAAGCTCAATATATCTCTGCTATGATTATTGTGATAATCGTGTAGGTATGTCCCTCGATTATTTCCAATAGGGTCTTAGTAACCATGGCTAAATGGGTGTGAATCCTTTCTCCTTGTATTAGGAATACCAGCATCCCTAGAAAACAGACAATGAACACAAAAATTTGACAATGAGTCCAACCCAACGAAGTAATGGAAAATTCATCATGGTAAAGGCGGTAGGATTTATTGTGCCCATAACACTCGTAAAGGAAGTTAAATGGTATGTAAGACTTTTTCAGGTAGACCAACTCATTAGTCTTTCTAAAACCCATCATTTCCAAAAATCGTCGTAAAATGTGATTTTTAGGTGCCAATAGACCAGGGCTATCCCAAGGAAGTCTAGAAAAGCCCTCTATTTCCTCTAGAAGTGGAGTCATTTCTATATCCCCGAAATGTAAAATAGCCCTCTTTTCATCCCTGAACATAGTAGTGGCTTCGGTTAGTATATTGTTCGATTGAATGTTTAGCAAAGAAGGTAATTTCAAAGAACTCTTTTCACGTGGTTTTTGTCACTTGGCACAAGATTTTTCCATACTCCAGTAGCAAAGGTAGGAAATTCCGAACCATGCCGAACCTGGGGACCTCATGCCTTATTTATGCAAAACAGATAAAGTTAGCCCTTGCCACCTCTAGATTCAGCAATTTTCACGTTAACGATGAACATATTGGCATGATTTCTCCAAATGATGTGCAAATCGTGCTTGTGTCCATTACGATTATGGAAACCCCAAAAGAGTTTGGACAAGGTTTGTCTTAGTGAGTTAATGCGTGAATAGCATTCTAACTCATACGAGGTTTACATATGATGCATGCATATTTGATTTTAGAATTGGATTTCTAGAACCGTCGATTGCATCACTGATTGACTAGTTTTACTACAAATAAGCCTTTTGAAATTTAAAGGGTGATTTTAGGAAGAGCGCGAACACTCATCAAGTGCCGCTATGGTATTAGTACGCACAAATGGGATATGATGTGGAGCATTCTTTATGCAAATAAAAAATAACACGTTATCAAGTATTTTCATGTTGAAAGCAGTAAATGCAGTATTGAATGGAATGTAAAGACATAAAAGAAAGGAAAACAAGGATGAAGTTAGTTTGCATAATGAAAGAATTTTAATAAAGCAAATAAATGGGTAAGGGTTGGGGAGAGATATGATATAGCAAAATTAAAAGTTTGGAGCAAGTGAACATGATTAGGAAATAAGGGGAAATGCAAGTTATAATCAAATTAAATAAGAGTTACATATGAGTTCATATAAAAGGGAAATAGGGAAGAAGATGTGCATGTAGTAATAAAAAGGAAAAATGGGAACGAGATATCTATGTAACAACAAAATAACAAATCCACACATATCTGAGAAAACTAATTCACAAAGATCAAGTTCATTTGTGGTAAGAGCCTAAAAAATATCCCTAATAGAGTCGCCATGCTATTGCGCCTTTTTTTCTCGTGAAATCAGGTTTCTACGCATGACAACTCTTTTAAGGAAGGGTTTTAAAAGAGAGAGTCGCCATCTAACAGATTAAGAAGCGTTAGGGCATCTATTTGCAAATAACTCTGTTGACTAGTTTGCAATACCAAAGATGGGGTAAGGGCTCAAAATTTCCTCGAAGAGAGTGTTAGGCGCTCTTTGAGGTCCAAAACCATAGGTCCTGGCCGAACTCAATTATATGAATTAGTCTATGTGATCAAAGATAAGAAATAAGGATTTGCTAAACCTGAATAATCGATTGAAGGATAAGGTGTGAGAGGATCCTAAGTTTTTTAGCCTAAAGGATCATCCCGTACAACATAAATAATAATTCGCAACTCCCTGAAGATGAGGTGTTACTCATATTATTCAGCGGGCACATACTATCATCTCCTACTACCAAATTACTATCTTTAAGTTGTTTACTTGAAGCGCATAAGTCAATTCTAAGCCGTTTCCTAAACGTGCACTACCTATGTCCATTAGCATTTGGACCTCTATTTTAGGGTTGTTCTAGACTTTAACTTACGCTTCTCAAAAAAATCAAAAAATAGGCGACATATAGAACACATTGGAATTTCACTTATAAGCAAGTAAGGGCTCAAGTTGGCCTCCATAATTAGACAACAAATGCACACAAGTCAGATTGAAAAAGATAGTTTGCTGATTTAAAAAAAGTTAAGATTGCATAAACCTATAGGTAGGATCTCTATATAAATCTAGATTTAATGGGCAAACAGTTATACACAAAATCCATTTGCTTAATATGCTTCCCAAAACCTACATGATTTGGCTACTGATTTTAAGCATAAGAGACTTAAACCTATATGTATGATGTCTAGGTGTTTTACTTGATAATAAATAGTTGTAATCACAGAAGCATATTCAGAATCACTTATTTGATCCTATAGGCAGGTTTTCTAAGGATGGCAATACACAGTGTTTAACAACTCCAGAATAGACGGGCCAGATGATAATTAAACTAATTCAAACCTATATGCATGCTTTCTATAATTAAAACTGATTTTAGCTCCTATAGAAATGATCTCTAAAACTGTCTTTTGTTTTCTATAGACATGATTTCTATGATCAAGACTGATATTTTAGATCCTATAGATTAGTTCTCTAACAATCACACATAGATCATATTTTAACCAAATAAAGAACCTATAGGCATGATTTCTACTCAAAAAATAATGTGTTTGAGCATGGATAAAATACCTATAGGCATGAGTTTCGAAAAGTAGCATGTTTTGAGCAACGACAGATTACCTATAGGCATGATTTCTAGCACATGTAGCTGAACATGTTTGAACATAATAAACATTTTAGCTAAGTGATGAGTCTACATGCAGGATTGCTACCCATTTCAATGTAAGTATAGGATAAGGCCCTTCCCCTAATTTTACTAATACCCCAAATTGTTATTATAAATAATTATTACAGACCATAATTTAATATAATGAATTACAGAATAAGTATAACTATAGGGAGCCTACAACAGGCTCAAATAAACCTGGACAAGCCAGGCCTTAAACTCACAACAACTCCAGAATTCATGTTCATAGATTAAAAATGACTAGTTGTTGAGTGATTCATTCATATATCAAGGCTGAGCATACATAACCCAAGTCTCTAGTATGTTAGAGTTCGCAAGGGTCTCACATGAAACCTGAGTAGTGCTCACACTAGGGAGGCCAAAGGACAAAACCTAAATAGCCTTGGCTTTTAGCCGGCTAGGAATAAGAATTTAGAAGGACCAGATAGTAAAGGAATAGAATGGAGTCAAGGGAATTCACTGAAGGAAAAAATCCAAATTGAACTTATAGACACAAATAACAGAATTCTTGAACTTAGGCAGACCTAGTGAAGTGTTCGAGAAATAAAGTCAATCAAAAGTAAAAAAATTAGATTTATAGCAATAAAAGAGGGTTCAGATTAGGCTAAGTGCAGAAACTAATGTCATAAGAAGAAAAAAATTAGCAACAAATCATGACATGTTAGTGACTAATTAGGAAAGTTACTGTAGGTGTTAAAAATATGATGAAACAACATCAAACATGCCATATTATAGCAGGTTTAGCAAATAGATTTGCATGCATCAATACATAGTGTAACAAGCCGATCGGTTATTTTGAGATTTTGCACTTTTCTTGCTAGTTCTCAGGCATGAATAGCCTCGTATGATGTATTATGACTTATATAAATCAACTGTTTTTGTTTTAGGGTAATCGTAATGAATTTGGAAGAACAATTCTCAGTTTGAAGCTTAAAATTCGAAAGGTTTGACCAAGTTTTGACTTGTTAGCATATGATCTCGGATTGAAATTTTTATGATTTTGTTAGCTTTATTAGGTGATTTAGGACTTAGGAGCATGATCAAAATGTGTTTTAGAGGTCCGGATAAGATTTAGGCTTGTATTGGAGAAATTGAAATTTTGGCATTTTTTGGTTGATAGGTGAGATTTTGGTATAGGGGTCGGAATGGATTTTTGGAAGTTTGAGTAGGTTAGTTGTGTCATTTGTGACTTGTTTACCAAATTTCAGGTTATTCAGATGAGGTTTTGATAGATTTTTTGATCGAAAGTGGAATTTGGAAGTTTTTGGAATTCTTAGGCTTGAATTCGATGTAATTTTGGTGTTTTGATATTTTCTTAAGCATTCTAGAGGTTGAAACAAGTTTGAATGATATCATGGGATATGTTGGCATGTTTGGTTGAGGTCTCAGGAGCCTCGGGTGAGTTTTGGGTGGGTGAAAAGATCATTTCATGTTGGACAAAGTTGCAGAAAAAATGTTGTTGGTGTTGCAAGTTTTTGACCTTCGCGTTCGTGATGGATGTCCTGCATTCACGAAGGGTTAGGATGTGAGGTAATGCAGTTGTCCTTCGCATTCATGAAGGTGGTCCAGCGTTTGCGAAGGGCTGAGGTCAGAGGTCATCGCGTTCACAAGGGTTTTGCCGCGTTTGCGTAGAGGAAGTGGAATAGCTGGGACACCAAGGCATTTGTCCTATGCGTTCGCATAGTATAAGTCAGTTTTGTACCGTATTTGTGAGAGGGTCCTCACGTTTGTGGAGAAGGAATTTTGGTCAGTGAAGCTTTGTGCTTATCGAACGCGAAGGAGCTATCGCGTTCGTGATGAAGAAAACATCTGGGCCGACAGATTACATTTGGAAATCCAAGGTTTAAGTCCAATATCACAAAAACCATTGGAGAGCTCGGGAGAAGGTGAAATTGGAGGAGATTTTCAGTGGAGCAATTGGGGTAAGTATTCTTCACTCATATTTGGTTTTAATTCCATGATTTCGTCTTGAATTTCATCATTTAAATTGAGAAATTAGAGTGGAAATTATGGAAAAATGGAAGAAAAGTTTGAGAATTTTTTAGGGATTTGAATATGCATTCGATGTCGTATTTTGATGATTTTGATATGTATAGAGTCGTGAGATGATAATGATTCTATTGATGTGATTTTTATCGGATTTCGAGACATGGGACCGGGAGTCGAGTTTGGCCAATTTTTGGATTTTTGATGTAAATTGGTTATTTTTGAGTGGGCTTTGTTCCCATACCATATTTTGATGGTATAAATCTGTATTTGGTTAGATTTGGAGCATTTGGAGACCGAGTCTAGAGGCAAACGCATCGCGAGCTAGAGTTTGGACCGGATTGAGGTAAGTAATGATTGTAAATGATTGTCCTGAGGTTATAAAACCTTTGATTTCACATTGTTGTGCTATTTTGAGGTGACATACACGCTAGATGACGAGCATGGGGTCATGCACCATTTGGGATTGTGACTTAGTCCGCCCCGTATGACTGTTTAATGCGTATTTGATTGAAAATTGTTTGGTATTATGATGTTTTGGGTTGAATGCCTTATTTGGGCCTCGTGCCAACTGTTTGGACCCTTAGGGGATTTTACTACTATTACTCACTGTTTTGACTTAGTATTTGTATTTAATCATGCTATATTCTACTATTTTCACGGCTCAGCCATCTTTACTCGTTTTTGATATTTTAAATAACATTTTGGGCTAGGCATCATGTTTTACTGCTGTCCGTGTTTCTTGTGAGATTCTGGCTGAGTAAGGTTGAGGGCCTGTGTTATAATGATACTATAGTATCGGGCTACGGGCAGTAATATGTGGTAATAATTGTGATATATAAAAGGCCGAGGGACAGATTTGCTATGCCACGAGGTGGATTGTGATAGATATAAGGCTAAGACCTTGTTGATTATGCTACAAGATGGCTTGTTATCGCGCTTGGGCCATTAGGGGCCCCTCCCAGAGTCTGTGCACCCCTAGTGAGCGCGGGCACCTAGTGTGAGTGATGTGATATAGCCGGAGGGGTTGTTGTTAATTCAAATTATTGTCTAAGGGGCTATTGTTGATTTATATTATTGCCCGAGGGGCGATTCTTGATCCGTTTTAAGCACGAGGGGCTGATTACGAGTGATTGTGAGGTAGATGGAGGGGTTGGTTCTGTTGATGTTATGCTCGAGGGGCAGTTTATGATACATGATTTTCCCGAGGGGCTATTGCATTCCTATCATTTTTATTACTCATTTTTTATCACTCGTTTGAAACTATTGAGAGATGTTTTAAAAAGGTTTTACTGAAACTGAGCTTGATTTACGAAGTGAATGATTTATCTATTGTTTTGGAAATGTTCTGCATTTGCTATAGTGCTATGACGTGGCTTATGTATTTTCTTACTACTCAACTTTCATTTACTTTTGTTACTTATTGTGTTGGCGTACTCACATTACTCCCTTAAACTTGTATGCAGATCAAGGTATTTTTGAATCCGGTAGTGGGTGTTGGTTGCTCCGTGGTAGAGTCATCGGAGTTAGCAAGGTAGCCCGATGTTCGCAGCCTGTTCTCTCCCTCTTATCTCCCTTAGCTTGGTATAGTATATTTTTTACTCTTGTTGTGTTCAGACCTTAGTAGATGCTCGTGACTTGTGACACCCCAAGGTTCGACATGTGTATTTATTCCACATTTTTCTTTTAGACTTACATTATCAGATGTCTGATTAATTAAAGGTTTAAAATGACTGTTATTGATTAAATGGTAATTCAGAAGTTGTGTCGGCTAGCCTAGTTTCACTATAGGCGCCATCATGACCGGGTCGGTTTTAGGGTCTTGACAAATTGGTATTAGAGACTAGGTTACATAGGTCTCACGAGTCATGAGCAGGCTTAGTAGAGTCTCATGGATCGGTACGGAAAAGGACTGTACTTATCCTCGGGAGGCAGCAGAACCTTTATGAAAAAATCCACATTCTTGAATTCTTATTATTCGTCCTTGATTCAGCTTGAAATGTGACTCTTGAAATTCCTTCCACGTATTCATATGCGCATATGATCACTCGGTATCAGATGTACATTGATGGCTTGTGATCCCCTGATCGAGGGGTGAGATATGATTTCTGTGCATTGATGTTGGGCTAGTCTGGAGGGCTTGAGGCCGAGTCTTGCCTGTAGCTTGAGCACTGAGGTGCTGATTATGTAAGCACGTGTTTTTCTTTTGAATTTTTATGTTCGGTAGTGTCCCTATTAGTGGAAGTAATGGCTGAATGACTATGTGATGAGTATGATGTGACTGCGAGATGTGTTCATATGAATTGAAAGAGATGAGAGGGGTCTATTTTGGGATAGCAAGAACTATCTAGTGTTTGATTTCCATCATGATTCAATGTATAACCCCGAGTTGTGGGTGTGATGAATGATCTTTTCATGTTTCCTAGTTGGGAGGTGAAGTAAATTTCATATTGTGATATGAGTTCAGACTCAAGAAGATTAAATAATTATGTAATATTTATGACGGTGGAAGGGTATAAAGAGGTTTTAGTTTGGGGCTAATCATGTGGGTTATCTCCTGCGAAGTGCTCTAAAGTTGTGTGATCCTTATGTTGTTGTTGGAGTATCTCCTCTACCAGTGAAATATACGTGTTGCAATTTGAATTTGGGTCAGAGTAGGCTTGACTGTTACAAGGGTGAACGCGAGATTTTTGAAAGATTTGAAGTACAAGATGGGATGTGTTGCATGACCTTATGAAGGATTGAGTTTAATCTCACTATGGTGTCATGGCGGTAATAGATAATATGCATTATGAGTTATTGTGTGTTTTGATCTATGGCTTTGAGCCAAGTGGGGGAGTTTGCTATTGATTAGTTGATTGCACGGTTATATGCTATGTTGGTTCTAGTTTAAGGTGTATTGGTGAATCAATTATGGCTTACGGAGGCTGAGGTCGAGGATGGCTCAAGTAAAGGAAATATTTTAATAAAGGCTATATTATGCTTATTGGGCGTATGAGAATCATGAGATGACTTGAGTTGTTATTGGTAAAGGATGTATGGTGCAAAGAACATGAAGTTGCTTGTTTCCTTAAGGTGAGGTTACGCTCTGCGGTGTTGGAGTACTATTTGAGCACAGGTTGTCTGGTCCGTTCGATCTATCTAATTGTTGTTTGAGTAGAGTAGATGACTCTCGAGAATAGTTCTAATGGGTTCAAGATTTTACATGTAACGATTGGAGATTTTCATGTCATATATTTGGCTAGCAACTGAGGTTTGCATTTAAGGGTGTCAAGCATAGTATTTCTATATCATTATGGGATTCTATATATCAGTATCAGGAAGGTAAAGGTAATGGATTTGGATTCACATGAAGTCCCTTCAAGGTAGGTATTTTTAATGTTTTGTTGTTGGTAATATTTAAAAGAGTATCCAGCAGCATATGAGCCTTAGACAGTGTGGTTTTATGCTTGGGTCTTGTATGGCGAGTCTGGGTTGAGGAATTATGGTGTTATTGCAAGAAGACGTATCAAGTTGAAGGTAAATAAAGAGGAAACTCAGATAGATGAGATAGCTTGGTAGTAGTCCGGATCAGCATGGTAAGGATATGATTAGTTCTTTGGATGCATAAGAGGTAATGAGTTTCTGCATGTGTTTAACGGCAATGCTCTTGGGTTTTAGTGGCCTATGTAGCTTGGTTTAGTTAGAAGGATTCAGCCCTGACGGTTTAGTTTTATGCAAATGGAATTCGGAGGGTTCTTCATGGTTTCTACCACGGTTAGAGTTGTATATTTGCTACGAGCGTGAGAAGAATGGAATGTATAGTGATTTTCTTCTAGATGGAATAAGTGGAAGGTTGTTGGCTAGTTGAGTACGTAGTAGTTGTGGCTCGTAGTGGATTATGAAGTTCTCATATTTATCATAGGGAGGCATGGTACATGCGGTATATTGTGTAGGATTGAGATTTTCATGTGTAAGGTTACGGTTCAGTTCTGAAAGGAAGGTCATAAATTTTTGAGCTGCATGGACAGTTTCAAAAGACTAGGGAAATGATATTACAAACTTTTATGGCTTGATGAGAGTATACATTTAAGGAAGGGCGACGTGTTTGAGTAGAGGATAGTTCATTAGTATTGCGGCACTCTCTTGTTGGATCGACTGCTGATATTTGAGTTTGCCTGGTGGCATAGAAGAGTTATAAGAGTACCTCTCATGGGATGATTGGGTATTAGAGGTGTGTTATGCAGACAGTGGAGTTGGGATTGTATATGGTAATTCGTGTGCTGTGTGGATTTGGGGACTGGGAGTTCTAATAAACAGGTTAGGTCATTGTTGTGGACCACGTATTTCGATCTTATGTGGTAAATATTGGATGTTTTGAGACCTAGGTGGGTCCTATGTTGCTTGGTATGTTAGATTTCAGATGTGCTATTGGGTATAGACTGGTTGTCTTAGTGTTGTGTTATTCTGGTCTGTTGTGCTAAGACGGTGATGTTGGCTATGCTGGGAATGCCACAGATTAAGTGGCGAGATTTGACAGATTATGTTCCCAGTAAGGTGGTTTCATTTTTGAAGACCTGGCAGATGGCTGGAGAGGGTTGTCTTTCTTATTTGTCCTTCGAGATGGATAGCAGTGCATAGACTCCTACCATGATTCAGTTCCGGTGGTAAGGGATTTTCTGGATGTGTTTCCTGCTGCCAGGCATGTCACTGGATAGGGTTGTCGGTTTCGGTACTGATTTGGTGTCTGGCATCATATCGTATGGCACCGACGAAGTTAAAGGAGTTGAAGGGGTAGCTTCGGGAACTCCTTGATAAATGGTTCATTCGTAGGCCAATATAGAGGTGTTTTCTACATCGGGTCAACTTGGTTGACTCCGAGTTGTATTGTTGAGGGATGTGTTGATTTGATTGTTTTTGAGCTTATTAGTGATCTGGGGATATCTATAAGTTAATCTTTCCGTGATGCTAGGAATTAGGATTTATTGGTTATAGGCACATGTGGTGCAGTTTTATTGGGGCCTCTCAGTGGAATTCAAGCTAGAAGAGTATAGGGTATTGTGTCCTTTCGGGTCTATATAATGATATGTCAATTGCTTCGCCATGGTTATTATGACTCTCTTTGGTTCTAGACATCAAATTGCGTGTGATTGTCAATTTTTAGATAGTGACATGAGGTGTTTCATATGGACCGGTATTTGGATAGGGTCGCACATTTTAGCGAACTTATGTGGAGGTATGATCCTTCGGGCTAGATTTGTATGATCTGTTTCTACGAGGTGTGATGGGTTCTTAGCATTTGGTGTGGTGGTACTAGTGAGCTTGAGGTACAACTCTCTCATTTGAGTTATTTTCATGATTTGAGTATATTCAGATTATTGCTTATTAGTGTGCAGATTGCATGAGTTTTGGCTTTAGATTGTTTTGATGTGTCATGTCACCAGAGTAGTTGTGTTGGAATTAGGTTGGATTGTTGAGATCTATAATGATACAATGGATTCAATTTCAGTGTGTTAGAGGGATAATATCGATGTTTGGCTCAGAAATTTGCTATGGTCCTTGCTAAAGGAGAAGTGGATTCACGAATGGTTGATCTGAGGAGTGGTTATGACTCCTTATGTGTTTCATTTATCATTGGCATTATAGAGTAGTGTTGGAATGAGGCTTTATTTGATAAAAGGCTTATTATCAAAATTCGAATGTTTTGAGCAACTGATGTGATTAGAAGTTATCGCTACAAGTGTTTGAGTTATGTGGTACACCATGTAATTTCCCCTGAGGTTGTGGTATAGGTTATTACAGGTTGTTCGGGCTTATTTAGAGTATAAATATGAGATTCTAATCTTGTAGATGATTTCAGAAGTAGAAATGTAGTTCTAAGGTTTATGGGCTAGGTTGGTTTGCAAAATTTTAGTTACATTATGTTATCGGACCTATATGAGATAGGGTGATGTGGGATCACCCCTGGGTATCTGCATGGTAAGGTTATACAACGACTTGTTGGCTTTTGGAACAACTATGGGCACTTTCGAGGATGAACTTATGTTTAATTAGGGGAGGATGTAACGACCTGACCAATCGTTTTGTGCTTTTGCACTTCGCTCACCAGTTCAATAACATGAATAGCCACATGTGATGTATTACGACTTATGTAAATCATCGGTTTTAGTTTTCAAGGTAATCAGAATGAATTTGGATAAACGGTTCTCAATTTGAAGCATAAAATTTGAAAGGTTTAACTTGTTAGAATATGATCTCATATTGGAATTTTTAAGATTTGGTTAGCTATGTTAGGTGATTTGGGACGTATGAGCATGATCAGAATGTGTTTTAGAGGTCCGGAGTAGATTTAGGCTTGAATTGGTGAAATTGGAATTTTGGCATTTTCCTATTGATAGGTGAGATTTTGGTATAGGGGTCGGAATGGAATTCCGGAACTTGGAGTAGGTCCATTGTGTCATTTGTGATGTGCGCGCAAAGTTTTAGGTCATTCGGACTAGGTTTGATAGACTTTTTGATCGAAAGAAGAATTTGAAAGTTTTTGGAATTCTTAGGCTTGAATCCGATATAATTTTGGTGTTTTGATGTTGTCTTGAGTGTTTCGAAGGTTGGAATAAGTTTGAATGATGTTATGTGATATGTTGACATATTTGGTTGAGGTCCCGAGGGCCTCGGGTGAGTTTTGAGTGGTTGAACGGATCATTTCATATTGGATAATGTAGTAGAAAAACTGTTGTTGGTGTTGCAGGTTTTTGACCTTCGCGTTCGGGATAGATTTCCCGCATTCGCGAAGGGTTAGGATGTGAGGCAGTGGATTTGGCCTTCGTGTTCGTGAAGGTGGACCCACGTTCGAGAATGGATGAGGTCAAGGGTCATTGCATTTGTGAGGGTTTTGCTGCGGTTCACGTAGAAGAAGTGGAATAGCTGGGACCCTAAGGCATTTGTTCTATGCATTCGCGTAGTAGAGGTCGCATTTGCGAAGAGGTTAGTCAGTTATGAATCGCATTTGCGAGAGGGTCCTCTCGTTCATGGAGAAGGAATTTTTGTTAGTGAAGCTTTGTGCTTCGCGAAAGCGGAGGAGCTGACGTGTTCGTGGTGAAGAAAATATCTGGGCAGAGAGATTATATTTGGAAATCAAGGGTTTATGTCCAATATCACAAAAACCATTTGAGAGCATGGGAGAAGGTGAAATTGTAGGAGGTTTTTAGTGGAGCAATTGGGGTAAGTATTCTTCACTCATATTTGGTTTAATTCCCTGATTTAGTCTTGAGTTTCATCATTTAAATTAAGAAATTAGAGTGGAAATTGGGGAAAAATGGAAGAAAAGTTTAAGAATACTTTTGGGGATTTGAATAGGCATTTGTCGTCGGATTTTGATAATTTTCATATGTATAGACTCGTTAGAGGATAAGGATTCTATTTATGTAATTTTTATCAGATTTCGAGATGTGGGACCGGGGGTCGGGTTTGGCCAATATCAAAATGTTTTATGTAAATTCGTTATTTTCGAGTGGGCTTTGTTCCCTTCAGCATATTTTGATGGTATAAATCTCTATTTGGGTAGATTTGGAGCATTTGGATATTGAGTCGAGAGTCAAGGGCATCGCGGGCTAGAGTTTGGACTAGAATAAGGTAAGTAATGATTGTAAATTGTTGTCCTGAGGGTATGAAACCCCGGATTTCACATAACTGTTCTATTTTAAGGTGACGCACATGGTAGATGACGAGTGTGGGGTCATGAACCATTGCGGATTGTGACTTAATTCACCCTGTATGACTGTTTAACAGCTTATTTGATTGAAAATGGTTTATTATCATCATGTTTTGGGATGAATGCCATATTTGGGCCTTGTGCCAACTGTTCGGATCCTTAGGGGATTTACTACTATTCCTCACCATTTTGACTTTATATTTGTATTCAGTCATGCTCTATTCTATTGTTTTCACGACTCAGCCATCTTTACTCATTTTTGATATGTTGGGTTGAGCATCATATTTTACTGTTGCCCGTACGGCTTGTGAGATTCTGACTGAGTAAGGCCAAGAGCTTGTGTTTTAAGGATACTATAGGATCGAGATGCACGCCGCAACATATGTTACTGATTATGATTTATGAGAGGCCGAGGGCCAGATTTATTATGCCACGACATGGCTTGTGATTGATATCAGGCTGAGATCCTGTTGATTATACCACGAGATGGCTTGTTATTGTGCTTGGGCCGTAAGGGGCCCCTCCCGGAGCCTGTACACCCCCAGCAAGTGCATGTACCTGGTCTGAGTGATGTGATGTAGCCTGAGGGGTTGTTGGTGATTAATATTGTTGCCTGATGTGCTATTGTTGATTCATATTGTTGGTCGTGGGGCGGTACTTGATCCATGTTATGCACGAGGGGCTGATTACGAGTAATTATGAGGTAGCTCGAGTGTCTGGTTCTGTTGATATTATGCCCGATGGGGTTTATGATACGTGATTTGCTCGAGGGGCTGTTACGCTTCTATCATTTTTATTAGTCACTATTTTTATCATTTAAATTTATTGAAAGATGTTTTAAAAAGGTTTTACTGAAACTGAGCTTGATTTACGAAGTGAATCATTTTTGCACTATTTTGGAAATGTACTGCAGTTACTGTAGTGCTATGACGTGGCTTACGTGTTTTCTTACTGCTCAGCTTTCATTTACTTTTATTACTTACTGAGTTAGCATACTTACATTACGCCCTGCACCTTGTGTGCAGATTCAGCTATTTCCAAACTCGGTAGCCGGTGTTGATTGCTTAGTGGTAGAGTCATCGGAGTTGGCAAGGTAGATGTCCGGCGTTCACATCCCTTCTCTCTCACTCTTACCTCCTTTAGCATGTTATAGTATATTTTTTTAGACTCTTGTTGTATTCAAACCTTAGTAGATGCTAGTGATTTGTGACACCCCGAGGTCGGGCTTGTGTATTTATTCAACAATGTTCGTTTAGACTTACATTATGAGATATCTGATTAATAAAAGGCTTAAAAATGATTATTATTGGTTAAATGGTCGATTCTGGAGTTGTGTCGGCTGGCCTAGTTTCACTATAGGCGCTATCACAACTGGGTCGATTTTAGGGTCGTGACACATAGTTATCTAGCTAATAGAAGGAGATATGAGAACATGTTCAAGAGAGAAAAATTATAACATAATTGAACTTAAAGAGATAGCTATCAGTGACATATGGATAAGTAGGATCGAACTAACAAACTCACAATAGATTTAAGCATGTCTCAGATGTAATAGCACTTAGGATAACATAGTTTAACTGAAGTAACACATATATGAAATGGCAGATAATCAGAATGAAATCATAAAAGGCATGGTAACTCACCAGTTAAGGTGAAGCAAGGAAGGAGGAATTCAACAGTATGGAAAATATCACCAAACAAGAGCAAGAACTTGGAATTTCTGGCCTTGGCTTTCGGCTGGCTAGGAATCAGAATACAAAATAAGATTATTCAAGAGTGGAAGCACACAACCTTAGTTTATAGTGTTCTTAAGGTTTTTTCGAAGATAGAACTTAGGATCTCTTTCAAAGGGGAGTGGGGAGGGGTTTAACTAGTGTAGAAATTTGAAAATAAACATAGAAAATAGTTGGTTTATACACCAAAAGGCAAGTGGTTGAGTCAGTAGAATTGAAACCATAAATTTTAGGTAAAAATACACGAGATTGGTCGAAAATAAGGAAAAGAATTACATAATACGGAAAATGAACATAGACAAGAAATTATTCACAAGAAGCACAAAATAGAACCGGATTTAATTCAAGTAAAAGGGTCTGAAACCCTAAATTTAGGTAAATCGCAAAATTGAAAGAAAGTAAAGGATATGTCACGAACCCAAACCCGGTCGTGATGGCGCCCAACACAACTGCTAGGCAAGCCCGACCAATTTCATTCTCAACCAGAGCATAAATCTCAAAACCATTTGTTTGAAAATCATTAACAGCATTTTTAACTAGAAGTATAACTGGAAGATAAAAATAAATAAATAAAAAGAATTCAACAGTACTGAACAACCTCCCAAAGATCTGGGGGTCATGAGTCTAGAGCCTCTACCAGAATAACATAAATATACTGTAAAACAACATAGTATGAAGTACGCGGAAAAGTCAAATAACAGGAAATAGGAGAGAAGTCGGGTCCTGCGGACGTCAGGCAGCTACCTCGACAACTCCGTGTAAAA
>MU664668.1:0-30711 GCA_026770625.1 Nicotiana glauca
ACCTAAAAAAGTAAAATGTTCTATTTATACTACACAGGAAAAACCAGACAAAAATACCCCTGAGGGTCTGGCGCGTACCGCATAGAAATGACATGCGGCCGCGTAGGGAAAATGGTCGTCAGATCTGTGCTTCTGGACTTGGGGATGCGGACCGCATAGAAATGTCACGCGGCCGCATAGGTTGAGTCATGCGGACCGCGTGGAAAGGGTGTGCGGCCGTACAGTAGAATTTGTCCCATTGTTGACTCTCTGAACTTTTACCCACGCGGACCGCACTGCTTTGGTGTGTGGCCACGTGGGACTTTGCCTTGAATTGCTGAGCCTCTGATCACTCATCAGTGCGGACCGCGTGGAAATGGATGCAGTCCGCGTGGATCTTCTTCACTTTTGATGGTTCTCTGAACTTTCCTGTGCGGCCGCGTGGCAAAGCAATGCAGACCGCGCAGGTTAGGCTTGAACTTGGCAGCTTTTAGAACTTTCCTGCGCGGCCGCACATCAAAACAGTGCGGTCCGCGCAGGTCACCTTTTTCCCACTTTCAATCATCTTTTAACGCTTGCCAGATTTCACTCCTTTTTTACCCGATTTGTGATATTTATCATCTAGTCGCTCAAACCTGCAATCAAGCGCAACTTGTAAGCAATTCAGGACTAATTTAGAGCAATTTATGCACAAAGCTCAGGTAAGAAGGGGTATAAAACATGTACAGTTCATAGTTATCACCTACCTCATTGGGCTGAAGCAAAAGGAAAGTTCGCCCCCAACTAGCAGGGGCCATTTTTTGTAACCCGGGTGTTGTCCAATGGCGCATTATATTTAATAGATGTGGAAGAAAAATGTGCAGAAATGGCTATCAATTCTAATGCAGTTAAGCGGTACTATGTATGGTTTCTTTGTTTAATTGTACTTTATTGTATTTGGCATATTTTTGAGATTGAAATGACGAAGGCATTTTGTTCTGCTATCCAAACACTTTATCCTTTGTATCCTTGAGCCTTATTTATTTTCCTCCGTACCCCTCTTTCAAAAACAATAACAACTCGGGAGCCCGAGCAGGGAAAATCAGCAGAGAAACAAGAAAACACAGTCCAAAAGAAAGGAAAAGGAAAAGAAGAAGACAATAAAAGAGAAGAAAAGAGAAAAAGAAAGAAAAAAAGGGAGAAAATAAAAGAAACAAAAAAAGAGAGAAAGAAACGAAAGACAAAAAATAAAAAGAGAAAGGAAAAATGAAAAAGAAAAGAAAAGTGGGAGAAAGGGAAGATCACAACAACGAAGCACTTTTATGACCTGAACTACATTTGACTTGATCTCGAAAGGGTAAGTAGGCAGCCTCTCTCTGAGGTTCATTCACAACAAAACAAAAATCCAAAGTCCCCCAAAAAAGAAACTGGGGCAGAAGTTGTGGTTGTTGTGGGAAATTTGATTCCGAAAGTTGTAATTTTGAACCCATGTTGAATTATTTCGAGCCTTTTATACCCTTCTTTCTAACCCCATCCAAAAGCATGCAGTACGGTTCAAAGAAAGACCTTCCGACCAGTCTTCAAGAAGTGCCAGTACGAGCCAGTTAAAGGGGATTCATGTCAAGGAAAACACTCTGGTACCAGAATAAAAATGATAAAAATGAGAGAGTCTTATTGGTGAAAACACTCGCGGGCACCGTAAGGCGAAGTGAGTTGAGAGAAATCAAAAATGAGAGAGTATTATTGGTGAAAACCCTCACGGGCACCTTAAGGTGAAAGTGAGTTGTTCGGATGGGTAGATGACACAAGTCTATGGTTGAAAGCTACTCAAGACACTGCAAGACGAGCAAGGTTTGGGTTTGGTTGAAAATCAGGGGGTGAAAGTCTGGAACAGCAAATGTGGAAATTGAAAGTTGATTGGTGGGGCAGACTAGTCCAGTTAATCCAAAATGTATGGCATGATCGATGGCACCAGCTGTTCCACTCAGATAAGTCTTCTTCCCTTCCTTTTTCATTACAAATCATCCATTTTCAGATTCTCTCTATCCTTAACCCTCGAGGTCATTGCATTTCATTCTTTCGAGGTCTATCCTTAAGATGTTTCAGTGTCAGTTCCATGAAAAATAAAAGGGGGAATATCAAGGCTAACTACCAGTTTCCCAGTTATACAGCATAACAGGGCCAGCATATATCAAAGATGTCAAGATGAAATAGGACATAAAGGACCACTGGAAGTTTCATCGGTGAATTAATCAGATAATTATGGGGAAGAAGCGAAGTTTCAGATAGAGAGGTCAAAAACACAAAAACAACAATACGGGATAGAACACTTGGGTCATCAAAGTCAGAGGGTTGAAATTCGGTCAGGAAGTCAAGGAGGTTCAAGGCAAGTCCAAGGAAGCAGGTCGGAGTAAAGCCCAGCAACAGGGACATGCCCAGCAAGAATGCCAGCAACTAACCACCATTTTATATTAACAAATTTTTCTTTGATTGAGACAGGGGCAAGAACTTTCCTTTGTTTGATATTTTGAAGTCAGGCGCCCACCTGGAGAACAAGGGAATACATTCCAAGCTTCAGCAATCAGGTGCCCACCTGGAGAATAAGGAAAGTCCAATTCGAATTTTCGTTTTCAAATTTTCAATAGAATTTGGCAACATGATGCGCCCAGCCATCAAACTAGGGCAGAAAATTTGTCTTTGTTTTTTGCCTATTTTTTTGCAGTCAGGAGCCCACCTGAAGAACAAGGGAATACTTTTCAAGTTCAGCAGTTAGGCGCCCACCTGGAGAACAAGGGAATACATTTCAAGTTCAGAATTCAGGCGCCCACCTGGAAAACAAGGGAAGTACAATGCAAATTTTATCTTTCAAAGTTTTTAATATTTGGTAACATAACGGGCCCAGTCATCAAACTGGGGCAGAAAATTTTCTTTGTTTGTTATTTTGTTGAAGTCAGGTGCCCATCTGGAGAACAAGGGAATATATTTCAAGCTCAGTAGTCAGGCGCCCACCTGGAGAACAAGGGAATACATTCCAAGCTTCAGCAATCAGGCGCCCACCTGGAGAATAAGGGAAGTCCAATTCGAATTTTCGTTTTCAAATTTTCAATAGTATTTGGCAACATGATGTGCCCAGCCATCAAACTAGGGCAGAAAATTTTTCTTTGTTTTTTGTCTATTTTGTTGCAGTTAGGAACCCACCTGGAGAACAAGGGAATACTTTTCAAGTTCATCAGTCAGGCGCCCACCTTGAGAACAAGGGAATACGTTTCAAGTTCATAAGTCAGGCGCCCACCTGAAAAACAGGGGAAGTACAATGCAAATTTTATCTTTCAAGTTTTTAATATTTGGTAACATAACGCGCCCAGTCATCAAACTGGGGCAGAAAATTTTCTTTGTTTGTTATTTTGTAGAAGTCAGGCGCCCACCTGGAGAATAAGGGAATATATTTCACGCTCAGCAGTCAGGTGCCCACCTGGAGAACAAGGGAATACGTTTCAAGTTTCAGCAGTCAGGCGCCCACCTGGATAACGAGGGAAGTACAATTCAAATTTCAGCTTTCAAGTTTTTGATATTTGATAACATGATGTGCCCAGCCACCAAACTTGGGCAGAAAATTTTCTTTGTTTGTCTGTTTCGTTGAAATCAGGAGCCCACCTGGAGAACAAGGGAATACTTTTCAAGCGTTGCAGTCAGGAGCCCACCTGGAGAACAAGGGAATACTTCTCAAGCGTCAGCAATCAGGAGCACGCCTGGAGAATAGAGGCACATATTTCAAATTGCAGCAGTCAAGCCTCACTCGGAGGAATGGCAAAGCATCTCTTTTCACAGTACAAGGAAACAACGCAAGAATTCTATCAGAAAAATACAAGTTCAAGGCAACACAAGAGCAAGTTTGAAGACATAGATAGGACCTTTCCGTAATTCATAGATCATAGCGTAGGCTGCTTCTTTTTTATTTTGACACGGTGTAATAAGGAGGTCAGCGAGCAGTAGTAGCAGCAACAGTAGTGAAATCACAGCTCCTGGTAGTCCCAGCTACCAAACATTTCCGAACTACACTAACATGATTCCTTTTTAGCCAAGGATATGTGGGCAACCTTTGAAGCAGGGTGCAGTCAAATGGTTTTCAAATTGCTTCACACGGAGTATTCAAGCGGGCAAAAATCGCACGTATTTGCTCACTTATCTTTGTACGAAAACTCTTCGTGTTTCCAGGCAAAGAGGGACAGCTGTGAGCATGTAATTTTTGCCCTAAGTGAATTACTCCCAAAGATTCAAACAAAATGATTTTCTTTCATTATTTTACAATTTTGTGTTATTTTCTGTTAATTGTTTGCATTTTATTTCTGCATTTTAATTCATATAAAAATATATAAAAACATGATTAACATTTGCATTCTGGATCTAATTTCATATTTTAGAATTATTTAGTGGTTAAGTTATTTTTAGAACAAAAATATAAAAAAATTACGAAAATAGTCCACTTTGCATTTTTAATTGTTAATTATTGGATTTGTCACGAAATAGACTTTAAACAATTTTAGGAATTAATTAGCTTAATTTTGAAAACAAATTAGGTCTTTATTTTAATTTTGCATTTTTATAAAATCAGGAAAATATGAAAAATGCAAAATGAAAACAAAATAAATAAAAGCAATAAAGAAGAAAACAAATAAAAAGGGGCTGCCTTGTTAGAGACCCACGAAGTGGGCTGTTATTTTAGCCCAAAAGAATTACCCCAGTCCAGGCTCAATTGTCACCCCACCCGGTCTGCCCCATTAATTAACAAAATGACGTCGTTTAAGTCCTAGCTAATCTGGACCGTCTAGGATGATCAGATCAACGGCTCAGGAGTGGGGTCTTTTGGATATAAGACTATCCGAACATCTTCACCCCCCCCCCCCCATCGTCTGCTTCAGCAGCCCCTTCACAAAAACCCTAATTGAAGCCGCCACCAAATTCCTCTGTCTCTGGTGGCAGCGCCGACACCAACGCCCATCAAAATAACACCTTAGGTTCCTCGCGTCGTCCTCTCTCCATATCCAGCCTCAGTTTCCCTCGAATCATTGCTCACCTTCTCGAATCTTCATTTGAAATTTATGACCCAAAACCCTAAGTTCTCCAAACCTTCCCAAATTTGTACCCTACAACCCCCAGGCCATCCTCATTCTCGTGGTCACTACACAAGACTCCCAACTGAAGACCTTCAATCTCATATCTAGGGTTCGAATTCTCTGGGCCATGGCTAAAGTCATTTGCACATGCATTTTGTCCGTAGCACTGGTTCATACTGGAACGTTTGAATCCAATAGTGAGTTTCTCTTTATTCTTCTTTTGTGTTGCTTCTTTCTTCTTCTGCTCTGTTCCCTTTGATTCTGGTGATCTGATTTGGCTTTGTTAGTTGTTGCTAATTAGTTTAGTTGATTGTTTGAATGCATATAGATCAGTTTCATTTATTTTTGTTTTATTCTTAGTTTCGGATTCCGTGTGTGCTTCAATAATGGTTTGGTAGTTTAATTCTATTTTATTTTTTTTAATCTTGAGTTGGTAATCTAGATTCTAGTTTAATTTGGGTTTCAAATCTGTTTCATTCTGTCTTTGATTCATTAATCGATCATGTTTGAATTTCAAATTCCTTATAATTGTTGCTAGCTAGTGTTAATTAGTTTAATCGGTAATTGTCTTTAGTAAATCCATGGTTTGGTATTTAGTTTCAACTAATCCTTAGGCTTAGTTTAGTTAACCTTGGTTAAATAATTATTTTGATATAGCTGTACTAGGTTAGTAATTTCAAATGAGTTCAAGGGCATTTTGGGTAACTAGCATTGGATAGGAATATTGTAGATTCAGTTAGAATGCCCTAGATACTTCTAGAATAGGGTTCATTTTAGAAATTCAGAAAAGGTAATAAGATAACTTGAAACACAAGTCAATAAGTAGAGGACTATTTTGGAAATAAAATAAGGACTAATTGGCAAAGGCTGAAAATCTGATCTGCACCTCATTTTTGCCTATAAAAAGGCATCACCAATGCCTTGAAGAAGAAGTTTTTTCAGCTCTAAAAATTCTCCCAAAATATCCTCCAAGCTTCCTAGATCTAAAATTCAAATTTCAAACTCCCTTAGATCTTAGGCTTCTCAAATTTTCAGAAAAACAGCAGAAAATCCAAAAAAACAATTATTGTTACATTAGTGTTACTTAAGTCACTTTCATATTTCATCATCTAATTCAAGTCTCTAGCTTATATAGGATCAAAGCTACTAGAATATCCTTGTTTTTGTTCGATATCCAAGGTTTGAAGACAGTTCGAGTCATTTAGGCATTGGATTTGAGTAATTCGAGTCGACTGTGGCCATTGGTTGAGTGTTTTTGCTTTCCTGTGTTCATTTCTAGGCATTTTGATGCTGTTGAGGGGTTGATATATCAGTCTCGATGATTTAAAACATTTCTGAAGTCATTTCTGGGCTGAGATTGGCTGTGTTGGTTGTTATTTGACATTCCAAATCGATGTCGCTTGCTCTGTTGTTGCTAACTTCTCCTTCTTCTTGTTATCATTCTGATTTCCAGGTACCTCCTTCGATCCCGTATAAACCGTGGAGGAATCAATGTAAATTTGATGTTGAAGAAGTAAAAATGATGAAATGTGATTGAAGTCTATCTCCGAGTTTTCTATTCCGTGTTTAGTTAAAAATGCCTAGAACAATCATGTTTATTGATTTGTAAATAAGCGGACTGTTTTGGACTATTGATTTTGAATTTGGAGTAGCGTCTTTTAATGTAGTGTAATTTAATTTCCTATGCTAATTGTTTACTAAAACTGAAACTGGGTAAACATTTTAGCGATAGCTGCAGTAGTTTAGTCCTGAAGTTACAATCATTTGTGTTTGGTAATAATAGTTCATGAGTTAGTTTGGGATGGATGTTCTTATCGCCAGGTGTTAATTCAAAATCAGGAATCAAAAGCAGTTAAGGTGCAATTGTGTCAAAACGCTCCAATCACTTCGAAATTGTTTCTTAAGCCTTGTTAATTGGTAACTGTTTAGAGGTTTAATTATGTCAATTTAATGACTGTTTAAAATTGAATTAGGACTAATGTGTGGTTTGTTGGTAGTTTAAATTGATAGTCATCACCATTTTGTCTTAGATGTTTTAGCTAATCTATTAATGGTAATCCATGTTCAATTGATATCACACTTTGCTTGAAATAGTTCAGCAGTTTTCCCTAAGTTCGTTTCATTGTTTATATTGATTGAATTTTGACTCACTCTGGTTGGGACTGAAAGATTGGGCCAACGCCGGCCGGCTGAAAATGGCCAGGTCCATTCCATTTCATCTTAATTCTTTTGAGGCTTCAGGTAAAATAATTGGAGATTTGAGCCCAATGGCAACGCCAGTAGTCCAAATTGGGCAAGTTCAAAGATCAAAACAGCCTTACTCACATGTTGCCTGGGCTAATTTCAAGGCCCGAAAGAATACTGAAGATCTGAAACATGTGAAATCCTTGAATTTATAAGATAGTAGTTATTAAGTAATATTAATTCAATAGGCCCCTTTAGAGACAAATCAAGTAGAAAATTATAGTTTGTTCTAGGTTGGCCTTTAAATAATACAATGAGATGAGCCTTGCCAAACAAAATGTATAAACTACGGGGCCCTTATTAAATGTATATACTAAAAAACTTAAAATTCGTGATGGGCCGTTTAGCGAATTTCACGGCCTTCCCCAAAGATAATAACACGTTGGTTGATTTAGGTTCGTTACTTAAATAATTTTACCTTCCTAAATACGGGTGCACATTTATGTGACCCAAATCCAAATCTCAACGAAGTTAAAATGTGTCAAAAGTCGCGAGTGCATTTATGTGATGCGGTTCGGGACATATTTTCACGACTTTGCAATTCTCTTAAATAATAATAATAAAAGCGGCTCAACGTTAAAAATACATAGGTCAAAACATGTACTAAAATCAAATAAATAGCCAAATATAGCAGTTGAGCGACCGTGCTAGAACCACGGAACTCGGGAGTGCCTAACACCTTCTCCCGGGTTAACTGAATTCCATACTCGAATTTCTGGTTTGCGACTATAATACAGAGTCAAACCCTTTCCTCGATTCGGGATTCAACCGGTGACTTGGGACACCATAAATCTCCCAAGTGGCGACTCTGATTTTAATAATAAAACCCATTTCGATTGTCCTTTAATTGAAAAAACTCCTTTTATTATACCCTTCCCCCGGGTGTAGTAGAAAAAAGAGGTGTGACAATTATATTGAAAGTGGCCTGCAAACGCTTGGGTCAAATCATCCCAAGTGTACTATCGGGCATGATCTTGCCGCGTGTAGCATTCCAAGGCTGCACTACTGAGACTTTGACTAAAGTATGCCATTAATAACTCATCCCTTCCCCGAGCTCCTCTTATCTTACTGCAAAATCCCCTCAGATGGGCTACCGGATCACCATGACCGTCATACAGATAAAACTTGGGTAACTTGAATCCCGCAGGTAACTGGACGTCAGGAAACAAGCACAAGTCTTTGTAAGACACGCTCACTTGTCCTTCGAGACCCTGCATATTTCTGAATGACTGCTCTAAACTCTTAACCTTTCATATCATCTCCTCCTGCTCAGGGTTTTTGGGAGGCATCTCTTCTTCGGTTGAGAGATCAAGACGAGGAGTATAAGAGTATGGTTCTGGAGGTTTGAAGGTGGGTTCAGGTGGGTAATAGTGATTTTCCTGGGTTTGAAACAGGGGTTCACTAGAAGATCTATGTAATGCGGCGGGTGGAGGAGCCACAAACACAGGAATAGTTGGTGGTGGAGGGCATGGGATTTGTTTGGGCGGTGGAGGTGGTGGTGTTTGGGAAGTGATTGCATAATATTGCTGGTAGGTAGGGTAGGCCGGAGAGGAATTTACTGTGGGAGGATCTTGTGGCTGAGCTACTGGTGGGATGTAGGCAGGGTTAGCAGGATAGAGTGGTAGTGGGTGTTCTTTTGCCCAGGCCTGGTACATCTCAGCCATTTGCTGCTTCAGTTTATACATCTCCTCTTTCATGGCATTGACATCCACTTCTTCTTCTTCCCTAGACGGGTCGACAATGCTTGCTTCTAGCTCTTGGTTGACCATTTTTTATGTATCCTTAGAGCGGGTGTTATATGGATGGGTTGCCAGAATGCCAGTCAACTTAACCACTTTCCTGGACTCATTATTAACAACAATTGTTAGCGGTTAGAGCATTAACAAATAGATAGCCGCACATTTGGGCATGAATGCACCTAAGCAGTTAACAATTTCTATTATGCATTTGCTTGACTGCTTGCATCATCCCGGCTTTCTTTTCTTTATTTGCTAAGCCTTTTACCCTCTCTCTCTTCCCTCTTATTTTTTTTCTTACCTTTCCCTCCTTTTTGTTTTTGGGATTTTTCAAATTTCCATTAATGAAACTCCAATTATTATGTTATTTGTTTTCTTGAAAAGGATACTACAAAATAGACTCGATGATTAAAACTAGATCAAGAGCACATCAAAGCTTCACATCCTGGGGCCCGCGGGGCATCACTCGGCATCGCCCAGGCCTGCGCAAGACTGAGAAAGTTTCAATGTCAACTGTGACTATTTAAAGAAAATTGGCTATGTAATGACTTATTTTGACTTAAAGAGAAAAATGGCTATTTTTCAAAATTTTTATTTAAGAAAACAAAGACTTAGTTTTGCAAATACGACATTTCAGCACTTTCGAAAGGGAGATTTTAAGGTTGTGCCCGCAAACCATTTAAAAACGACTCAGGGTGGCTGTTCTTGCAAAAATAACCTTCTGGCGCCCTTTTGGGGACATTCGTCTTATTTTTAAACAAGAATGGCGTCACCCGAATTATTGGATAAAAATTAAAATTTTGGTATTTTTGGCTATTTTTGCAAAAGGGGTGGTTGGATCTGATGAGGGTTGCCTACGTATCTCACACCCGGTGAGAATCAAACCAGCATAGTTTGGGCAGACTCGCCAAAATCAAATGTATGTCTTTGAACAACAATTTTCTTTCCATTTTTCAATTTTTCTTTTTTCTCTTTTTTTTCATTTTTCAAAAATCTGGCAGTATTTCGGTACTATTTGGGTATTGTTTTTTTCAAACAAATGGTTACCCTCACACTGCTATTTTTTTACAATTTTCACTCATTATACACAAGCCGGTAAACATGCAAAACTGAGCAAATAAATGCGCAGTTAGCACGTAAGATGCATCGGGATGGTCATTTTAATTCAGGTCACCTGTCCTAGACGGACCCAACCCTTGTGTTGAGTCCCCTAAGTCAAATGCACATAATGCAAACAAGCGTCCTACTAGGGATCCGGCATGAGGTTATTGTTCTTCTAAGTTTAAACCCTACGTTTATTGGTCTAGACCTAGCTTACCCGAGCGGACAACTCGGGCCGAGGGGAAGGCAGCGTACCGGGGATACAGAAGCTCCGCCGGCTTAGCAACTTATCCAAACCTCGTTCTAAATTGGGAAAAACTCTAAACAGAAGAGAAGCTACACGAAGTGCACCCTTTTCCATGATGTAGAAGACTCAGAAAGAGGAAGGGATTCGCGACAATTTATATATACAATTTCAACAAATATCAAAGCGGTAAACATGTAGCACATATAGCATGGAACATGTAGAAAAATCAGATAAAGCCAAATACAACAATTTAACTCAGCTCGAATTCTTGAACCCTGAACCAAAATTCTGGGTTCTTATCCCCAGCAGAGTCGCCAGAGCTGTCACACCTCCTTTTTTGCTACTACACCCCGTGAAGAGTATAATAAAGGGAGTTTTTCCAATTAAAGTACATTCAAAATGGGATTCGTTTATTAAGAGATTCAGAGTCGCCACTTGGGAGATTTATGGTGTTCCAAGTCACCGGTTTGAATCCCAAATCGAGGAAAGCGTTTGACTCTGTATTACAATCGCGAACCAGAAATCCGAGTAAGGAATTCTGTTAACCTGGGAGAAGGGGCTAGGCACTCCCGAGTTCTATGGCTCCAGCACGGTCGCTCAACTACTATATTTGGCTAAAATCTAATTATTATACATGTTAAAACCTATAGTGCAATTTTGGAATTATTTACCGCTTTAGTTAATTTTAAGAAAGTGACATCATTTAAGAACGTGTTTTTGGATCACGTCACATGAAATTCACCCGGATCCTCGACACATTCTTATTCAACGTTTTGGGATTTGGATTTGGGTTGCATGAAATGCACACCTGTACTTAAGAAGGTAAAATTATTTAAAATGTGCCTAAAGTGGCTAGCATGTTATTATCTTTGAGGGAGGCCGTGGAATTCACTAAACGGCACGCCCCGAATTCTAAGCATTTTAATACAAGTATTTAATGAGGGCCCCGCAATTTATATGTTTCGTTCAGCGAGGCTCATCTCATTTTATTATGTAAAGGCCAACCTAAAAGCAATCTATCATTTTTATTGAGTTTGTCTCAAAAGAGCCCTAGTTAATTAATGTTATAAAATTCGGGCTTCAAGTTCAAGTCTGGATTCAAACAAAAGGGAAAACCTATTAATTTGAACCCGCTACCTAACTCAAAGGCCTAAATGTATATTACGTAAACTATGAATTTAATCCCAATCTAAATCAAAGAGGTTCAATACGGCTCGGATGAAGGCTTATCAAGTCGTGGGCTTGCCCATAAGCTTGACTCAAGAGTGAATTGGGTTTGAGGAGTCTAGAGTAGACTTTCATCTATGCAAACAAATTCCAGATAAACATTTATATTAATATTCTGAAAACATTAGTCATGGATGACAAACAAGGGACTTCAGATCTAACAGTGTGAAACTCAGATTCAAACGCATAAATCTAGTCAACCTCTAATGGCACTTCCAGTTGAAAGCACAGTTTGAAACTTGAATTATTTATGTATTTTCCCTGATTCTTATATTATATTCATAGATGATTATTTCCTAGAACTGATGTGAATCACTTTACTGCTTATAACAATTAACTGAATCGAAAATTCACTGAAGCACGTGAACAGCCCACATTCTGATTTTTACATTCACGAGTATGCCGCCTAATTGAATTCAATTCTTAACCAGTAGCTTGACAAATCTAAATCAGTTCATGCTACTGCTGGCATTTGCTAAAATACTCACAAATATTCAAGCATTTAGTAATTAACTGCAAATAAGGATCTATAATCAACTTCTACATTTATGCATGTTACTAATGTTGAAAATCAAACTAATCACCAAACAGAATTATCATAGGCTAATGAAGATCAACAGTCCGATATGAACCAACAGTCCAAAAGTCAGTCTCAATTACAAACCATGATCTAAAATTAATGGAAATTTACTTTGAAAATTGACAAAAAATAAAATGTTATGCCGCCATTTAATTCATGTCCACAACTGGAGATTACACGAAGTGTACCTGAAATTGTGATGAAGAAGAAAAGAAGAGGAAAGTCAGCAGCAGTAAAACAGTGGAAAACCAGTAGCAAATAGCTCACAGCACAGCCCAGGAAATAACCAAGGATGACAACACTGATTGTTAACCCAAAACAAGCTTAAACGAACCCAAACACATCCAAAATTGAACCGGTAGACTTCAGAAAGTTTCAGCAAAACAGAACTTAGGCTAGAAGATGCAAATCAGTTGATGAACTTTAAAATTGACCTAGACTTACAATAGAACAGTATTTTTGGTTTTTCTATAGCTTTTTGTGTATTTTTTAGAGATTTTCTAACATGAAGAAGAGATTTCAGAATTTCATCTCTAGCTTTTGAATCTGGAATTCAAATTTAAGCTTCTAGAACTATAGACTATTTTTGGGGGGAATTTTGAGGCTCAAAAACTTGTTAATTAAGGCATTGGACATGCCTTTTATAGGCAAAGATGAGGGCAGCCCTCAGATTTTCAGTTTCTATTTAGTCCCTGATTTGTTATTCATTTTTACCCAAATAGTCCCTTATTTACAGACTTGTTGCCCAAGTTTCATTACTAAGTTCCCTGAAAATCCAACTAGACCCTTTTCTAGAAGACTCTAGGAAGTTCCAGTTTCAATTACCGCATCACTTATCCAATACGAAATACCTAAACTACCCTTGAATTCCCCTGAACTAACTGACTTTAGTTACCTAAACCTAAACCCTTCTACTCTGGTCCTTATTAACTGAGAAAATGCAACGACCATCTATAACCAAATCAATTAGGTCAACACTTAAAAACTAATTCTAATTAATCATATTAAATTTGTTATTAAATCAACAAGATTAAAACCTAACAATTAAGATCAAGTAGACCTGGAATTACACTACCCAATTATAAAACAGTATCAAACAGGAGACCATATGGTTAACATTTAAACAAACAACTGAAACAGATAACAGGGAAGAAATTAATTACATTTGGAACAAATCAAAACTCTGAATTATCCCTAAAACAAAACGAATGAATACTGAAGATGAACTGAAAGAAAAATAAACAGAAATGATAAATACGAAGAGAAGGAATTTTAAGAACACTTACTGATTTCGAGATTTAAACTCGCATGTCTTCGAATTGGATCTTCAAATGATGTTATGTGTTTGTTCTTGCCAAGAACAAACACATAGCATAATTTTAAAAGCCACTCGAACACTAGCTGGCTTTGGAAACTCGAACAGACTTGACAACAAAAAACCCTAGATCTAAGATTCGAACAGGTTGAGAGTGATTTGAAGTAAAAGGGGTGTGGATTCGTAATGGGGAGGGTGAGGGGAGTATATAGTGTGATTTTGGATTGGTTTAGAAGGTGGTGCCGCCGTGGGTTTGGAAGATTAGGGCGTTTGGTTGGGATTTGAAGCAAGCTGTGGGTGGATTTGGGAAGAGAGGAGCGAGGAGAAGAGATGGGGTACTTTTGGCCGTCATCGGATGCCGGCCGCCGGCGGAGGCAATTTCCGGCCGGCGGCTTAGGACGGAGGGACGGTGGTTACATGCTGGCGTTATAGGGGGGTACGAGGAGGAGGGAAAATGTTTCTAAGGTTGGGAATATTTTCAGACACTTTTATTTATTGTTTCGAACTGATGAGAGTCGTTGGATTAAGGAAGATAGACGGCCCAAATCAATTGGCTCCAAAACGGGGTCGTTTAGGAGGAACAGGTATTTGGACCGGATAATGGGACGGGCCTAGGCTAATTGGGGTGTGGATTGGTCCAGTTTGAGAGTCATTTGGATTGAATGGCCCAAATTCAACCATTTTAATTCTTTATAGGTGTTTTCTTTATTTTCTTTTCTTTATCCTTCTTTTTTTTGTATCTATTTTATTCATTATTTATATTTTTCTGATTTTTATGGAATTAAAAATAAAACCAAATTGACTTCTAAAAATATTATTTAATTCCCAAATACCCTAATTTCTAATTGAGCACAAATTAAGACAAATTAAAACTAACAATCAAAAAAGATCATTTTTTGTTATTTTCTTTATTTTTAAGCAATTTTAACTACTACTTAACCCTAAAATGTGAAATTAAATCCTAAACAAATGTCAAGTGTATGCGCAAATAAAATGCAAACAATTAATCAGAAAATAAAATAAAAACTCACAAAATTTGCAAAACTAATGAAAGAAATCATTTTGTTTGAATTTTTGGGAATAATTTACTTAGGGCAAAAATCACGTGCTCACACCTATATACTATTGGAAACTTTATTATCCTCCCTACTCTAGTTTCAATTTAATTACCTCCTATATACAAATTTACCAATTATATATACTTTAGGAATTAAATGAGTATCCCTTTGTATTAGGAATCAATTATTTCTCTCTCTCTCTCTCTCTCTCTCTCTCTCTCTCTCTCTCTATATATATATATATATATATATATATATATATATATATATATATATATATATATATATATATATATATAGTAATATAGAGCAAAAGAAAAGAGAGCAGCAATTCCACCATTGACAGCCATTAGAAAGCTTTGAAGCTTTGAATTCGAATTTGGGTTTTCTAAAAATATTATTTGTTTGAATTGGGTGTTGTTGCAAATAATTGGGAATTCTCTCTACGTCTCTCTCTATCTCTCAATCCCCAATTCTAGTAATATAAACCAAAGGAAAAGAGAGCAGCAATTTCCACCATTGACAGCCACTAAAAGCTTTGAAGCTTTGAATTCGAATTTGGGTTTTCAAAATCATTATTTATTTGGATTGGGTATTGTTGCAAACAATTGGGAATATAGTTTGGAGTTTATCTCAATTTTGAGGATGTTTTGGTGAAGATTAGACTTGATTTTGGCTGAATTCATGACATACATTATACTTACAAAATTGAAGTACAGTAGTGGTAAAATTGTAGAAAAAGTGTATTATGTTGTTTATATATTTTTTAATTTAAATATTGTACGAAAGTTGAACAATATTTGTATAAAAATTATATTTAAATTATATTATATTGTAGTTGTATATAACTGGGTAAAAATAATATACGAAAGTTGTAGATAAGTTATAGATAAGTTGTATAATTATATATAATTAGTTGTATGAAATTTATTTTTACTATGTATGTATTAGATACAAAATATACAAAAGATATATTGTATAAAACTTGTATTTACGCGATATGATATTGTAGTTGTACATAACTGGATAGAAATATCAAATAATATATGAAAATTGTAGATAAGTTGTATAATATATAATTATATATATATATATTATACTTTTATTTTTTCCATTAACTTCAACTAAATATTGTCCAACTGCCTAGTAGTGTATTTCAGGTGTTGGATGGGCAGAAGGTAGTTCCATCGAGGGCCAAGGAATTGGATTTTCCATTCAAATACCAATGTATCAAAGACGCTCTGAAAGCAATCATGTTCAATTGTTCATCGAGGGCCAATGAGTTGGGTTTTCCATTCGACTGTAGTATTTGTTTCACTTGATCTTCAATTGTTCTTGATATGCAAATTATCCTACTAAACGATTAATTTTAAATTTGAGTCGCATGTTTTCATGTGTTTTGCAATTAAAAATAACAATTCATCTGAAATGCCTACCGTTCCTGGGATTCTTCAACAAAGTGTATATCAGACAAACAATGCTATAAGTAACAGACTAGTAAACATTTCTTCGTTTACTCCTATCAGAGAATATTTTGTCAACCAAAATGCTATAAAAAATAATACTACTGTTTTTGGCTCAAAAAAGTTATAAAATACATCTGAGGGATTAGATTCCCGAAATCCCTAAATATAAGTTCAATCTGATAAGAAGATGGGAGAGAGGAGAGAAAAAAAGAAAAGGGTATAATTAAATCCCTCGATTGAAGGCACAAATAATGGATTGAGAGTCTTTTAAGGTGGATTGTATATAAATACTTTTTCCTTCATATACCATATATGAAACCTTATTACCAAAAATGTGCATAGTTTCATATTTACCCGCCATGTTTACAGTTTTTCTATAATTATTATACCATTCAAGTCGACAACAGTGGTATGAAGTCTTTCTTATCCATTGCGGATATCGTAGATGGTCCTGTGAAGGTAACACAAGGCCAACAGTCATCTATTGTTCACCGTCGAAATATTGACATTCTAAAGTCTTTGAGGCATCCCCGTCACTATGGCCGCCATTATTCTCGACAGAGGTCTGCTGCTGCAAAAGCTCAATTCGTCAACATTCTCTCAGTTCTGCAAAAGCTCAGTTCGTCGACATTCTCTCTACATCTCTCTCTTCTGAATCGCAAATTTCAGTAATACAAAGCAAATGAAAAGAGAGCAGCAATTCCACCATTGATAGCCATTAAAAAACTTGAAAGCTTTGAATTCAAATTTGGATTTTCAAAAATCATAATTTGTTTGGATATGGTGTTGTTGAAAATAATCGGGAATATGGTTTGCAGTTTATTTCTCAATTTTGAGGGGTTTTGGTGAAGATTAGACTTCATTTTGACTGAATTTCAAATTGAAACTCGAAGAAGAAGACATATTGTAGAAATTGTAGATTATTTGTATTCTGATTGTAGATGCTTTATTTTCTGTTTTCACAAATAAAAAACGGCTAAAACTTCTACAAATCTTCTGAAAAAATGCAATTATGTCAAAAATCTCAATTATGCTACAATTGAATGGGAATTGGGATATAAAAATTCAATGTACCCAGTTTGTAGATTATTTGTATTCTGATTGTAGATGCTTTGTTTTCTGTTTTTACAAATCAAAAACGACTAAAACTTCTACAAATCTTCTGCAAAAAACGCAATTATGTCGAAAATCTCAATTAAACTACAATCGAATGGGAATTGGAATATTAAAATTCAATATACCCAATTTGTATATATTTTGTAGATGAATTGTAGATTATTTGCATTTTGATTGTAGATGTATTGTTTTCTGTTTTCACAAATCCAAAACGACTAAAACTTCTATAAAATCTTCTGCAAAAAATGCAATTATGTCGAAAACACCAATTAAGCTACAATTGAACGGGAATTGGGATATTAAAATTCAACGTACCCAGTTAGAGAGTATATGTTGTAAAGCCTGGAATTATTTTAGGAAGAAATGTCAATCATAAAAAGATCTAATTATTAAAATATAAGGAAGGAAAAGATTAGTAGTGGCTTGGGAGGAAACACATACTACTAGAATGCCAGAATAGAGACAATTCGACAACTCTGCTAATAATACCAAACCAAACTAAAATATATTTCATGGTTGAGATGAAATCTTGCAAATTAAAGTCTCTAGTCAGCAACTTGCATATGAAATGACAAATTAAATCTGCTTTGAACCAAAATAGTATTCTAACATCAACTAAAAATCCGTGTTTGCAGTTCAAATAAAGGCCAAGATTTTAAGCATCTACAGTCAATTACCAATACTTTAATAAAAGTACATAAACGTGGGTGAGGGTGAGGACGCTGCATTAATTGTACCCTTAAAATACACTATTGTATAGAATTGGTAATTTGATATACTAAGTGTAATTAAGTCAAACCTTAAATATTGAAGGTAATAAGGTTTCCTATGTGGCATAGGAATGTAAAAATCTTTTGTATATATTTTGTAACTAAAATGTGTTTAGGTCGGGTAAATATTAAAACATGGATATTTTTCGTAATAAGGTTTCAAATAGTATATAAGAAGGAAAAAATCCCTTAACCTAATTCTATTAGTCCATAAAATTTATTCAAAATAGTAATCCAAGTTGTTTTATGGATTTAATTTCAGTAAAATTTATACGTCTACAGTGACATCTCAATGCTTTCTGTTCAACAGGGAAAGAAAAAAAACACATACTTAGATGAAGTAAGAAGGACACATGGAGAAAAGGATGTATAGATGGGCAGGTATTTAATGCAAACTTGGGTTATATATGGACCAATCAGAGAGTGCCATGTCATCTCAATTTCAGCTCTTAAAAGGGACAGTTTATTTTAGGGACAAATATGAGTCAAGAAATAACTGTGAGAGCATTAAGGGACCAATAGGTTAACTAAGAGCAATGGTGAAACAAATTGAATAGGTTAGGGGGTGTTTTTATACCTTTTCCACTTACTAAAAAATGTTTTGTTATTCTCATTTACATTTAATAGAAAGGAAGAGACTTCAAAACCTGGAGAGGACTTTGGACAATGATAATAACTCAAATGTAAGGGCAGCATAAATTACAAGCTAACAAACCTGGGTCAGGCCCTAAAATAGTCTAGAATCTGGATTATGCTCTAGTTTCACTTTGATTATCTCTCTTTACACTGGCATAACTTGGAGAATCATTGGCAAGTTGGTCTAAGAAATATTCCATTCTGCAAAAGCTTAACACAAGGAAGCAACACTGACACCAATCACATAGTATGGTAAATAATGAACCAATTCATAAGTAACACAAAAGACCCAAAGGAAACTAGCTGGTCCCAAAAACAACAGGAGTGTATTCAAAAGGTATGGTACTCATCAAATAGCATTTTATCGATGAGCATGTGCACAACCATATTGATGTCTGGACACTTCTAGTCTTATCAGCAAGCAGCCAATCTCATAATCTACTTTTTCTCCTATAACATCTGCATGACAGAATACATCAATTTACCTGAACTTGCAGTCTGACCACCCTGGCATGACAAAAGGCAGCTTCCAAAACATTAATTCATCAGTAAGTAGAGTCATGACCTGGACTATCGGAATGCATATCCATGGATGCATCAGCAGATATATAGCTATTAGAATCTCTATTTTGGTGTTGGGAGTTTGTTTCAATGTGTCTTGTACCATTGGGAGGTTGAACATTGTTCGAAAACTGACCCCCTTGAGCAATGTGATAATTCTGTAAGCTCCGGCGAACAGGACTTGAAAGAGCATTTGAGAAAACGTTATTCTTTGGTTGCTGATCATGATCAGAACGTAAGCCATGACCTGGAGCTGCTACGCCAACTGGACCTGGAGAGACGTGGAAGCCTGAGGTTGCAAAATGCATTGGCTGGGAATGCTGATGCTGAGGTGGCGGCCTAGGCGACATTGACTGGTCCTCTCCATTATAATCCAATTCGGACTGGCAAATCCATAGATGCATAGACACGTCAAAACAGGGCTGTCAGATGTTGTCAAACCAGGAGTGGTTTTGTAAAAAGATAACAACCAGAATGGTGAAATAGGCAAACTACTGACCTATCTTCCATAAGTTCAGTGCAGTCAGTAGGTAAACAGTACATACTTAAATAAGATTTGAAGAAAGCAGGAAATCAGGCTGTTATCTATAAACTACAAAATAACGAGATCTCGACAGCTTATACTCAAGAAGAGCCAACAAGCCTAAGCCACTATCATCACTTTTTTCTTCCTTTTTGCTGCTTTTTTCTTCAACAATTTGACATCAAACAGATACATACGCAAAACTTTCGCTACTTCATAAAGTTTATTTCATGTAGAAAACAAGGGTACAATTTCTTTTTTTGTTTGACAGAGTACCAGGCTCGAACTCTTGACCTAGTGGCATGAAAAGGAATCTCTCAACGTATGTTGTTCGGACTCTGCGAAAACGTTGCCAGGTGGGTGTTGGATCCTCCAAAAATAGTGTATTTTTGGAGGATCCGATAGGGTGCGGCATCATTTTGGAGAGTCCGCGCAACATAGCTCTCAACTATTATGAATAAGAATGGCCGGTCAAGTGTACAATTTCTTTTAATCTTAAAAATGTTGTTCTATTTTGTTATCAAAAAAAAGATAATATGCGCAAAAAGAAATTCTAAGTATCCAATCTGCATATTGAGAAATAGATTCTGAGAAAAATATATTTAATTAAAAAAATCAAGCCTTAGAGGAAAGTAACTTAAACATATGCCTGAGAAGCCAATGGTTTCAGTATAGCTGAGAGCCTGAGAAGCCAATGGTTTCCCATTTCTGTGAAGACCCGACTCATCACTATGAAAACTAATAATGGAATACAATCAGATCAAATGTATCAAGAGGATTTTGCAATCCATAATCCAGTAATCATTTAATGTCAAATAAAGAACTCTCACAAAGATAACAGGTTAACAGATACACCATGCATAAAACAGACACAAGATCCATTCAAGATTAATAAAATTCTTGAAAACACAAGCCCCCAAAACCTTGGCTAGAAGTAAAAAAATAAATTAATCGTAAGGTTGAGCTAATTGATGGCCGTATCACATCTCTTTTGATACAAATTTCTCTGTCATGTAAAATTCAACATCAACTGCCAAGAAGAATCAATAGCCACCATAGCATTCTTTTTTCATATACAACATCATAGGATTCAATGTCAGGCTTAAAATCATCATGGAATGATTTCAAAATAGCACGGAAGGTAAGTGCTGGTACGCTTATGACATCAAGGTCCTTCTTAATAATAACAAAGCGCACAAGAAATTTCAAACCATCCTACAGAAAAACAGCAAGATTGTTTACTGAGTCATCTCCAAGTCATAAATCAACAAGGATGAGTAACCTCATGCAACCTTTTCCGGAAAGAGCATATCCAGGTAACCCAACCAGCTTGGTCTATCCAAAAGCAATTTGGGAGCTCCTACTACCTCCACCGAACTCCAATAAAATTTCATTCTCATTTTGTTAGTGTTTTCAGGTAAAAGTAATTTCACACCTCATATGATAAGCCAAGATCTAAGGTCACTTTGCACAAACATTATGCAGGAATTTATGAACTACAGACTGAAACATCTATATATTATTAAAAGGAGAGGATAAAGCCCTCTCCTTAAGCCAAGTGGCAACATAAAAAAAAGCTACATGGCATAATTAGTTACTAATTAGTTTTTTAATTAATAATTAGTTATTAATTATTATATTTGAATTTAAATATCTATAAAAATAAAAATAATAAATTTAAAATATATATATATATATATATATTAATTGGTTACTTTATTTTATTTAATAAATGTAAATATCTCATAATTAGTTATAATTAAAAAAACGAAAATAAATCTATAAAAAATAACTACACATTCAAATTGGGTGGGAGCAGTTTCAAGTTGGAGTGCTAAATTTATTTTTTAAAATAAAAAATAACAAAAAAAATTAACTATAATAAAAAAAAACAAAAAAAGAAGAAAAACTACCCATTCAAATCTATATCTATATCTATATATTATTAAAAGGAGAGGATAAAGCCTCTCCTTAAGCCAAGTGGTAACATAAAAAAAAGTCACATGGCATAATTAGTTACTAATTAGTTTTTTAGTTAATAATTAGTTATTAGTTATTATATCTGAATTTAAATATCTATAAAAATATAAATAATAAAAAAATAACTACACATTCAAATTGGGTGGGAGTAGTTTCAAGTTGGAGTGTTAAATTTATTTTTTAAAATAAAAAATAACAAAAAAAAATTAACTATAATAAAAAAAATTAAAAAAGAAGAAGAAAAACTACCCATTCAAATCAGTAAGTAGCTTCAACTTGGAGTTTTTAAATTAAAAAATAAAATCTATCTATATATTATTAAAAGGAGGGGATAAAGCCATCTCCTTAAGCCAAGTGGCAGCATAAAAAAAAAAGCTACATGACATAATAAGTTATTAATTAATTTTTTAGTTAATAATTAGTTATTAGTAATTATATTTGAATTTAAATAACTATAAAAACGAAAATAATAAAAAATAATATATATATATATATATATATATATTAATTGGTTACTTTATTTTAAATAATAAATATAGATATCTCATAATAAGTTATAATAAAAAAATTAAAAATATAAATATGTAAAAAACAACTACACATTCAAATTGGGTGGGAGTACTTTGAAGTTGGAGTGTTAAAGTTTTAATTAATAATTATAGATATCTCATAGTAGTTATAATAAAAATATTGAAAATATAAATATATAAAAAATAACTACACATTCAAATTGGGTGGGGGTAGTTTCAAGTTGGAGTGTTAAATTATTTTAAAATAAAAAAATAAAAAAAAGAAAAGAAAAATAAAATTAACTATAATAAAAAACGGAAAAAGAAGAAGAAAAACTACCTATTCATGCCAGTGAGTAGTTTCAAGTTGGAGTTTTAAAATTAAAAAATTAAAAATTACTATTTCAAATTGGGGAGTAGTTTCAAGTTGGAGTTTATAAATGATATAATTAGTTAATTAAAAAAAATTATTTATTGAAAATTAATTACTCAAATATCGGTGAGGGTTTGGTATATCGTATTGACAATTAAAATTTATTAAAGCAACACGGTCTAATAGTATCAAACAACTATAATTTAATTTTTTCTTTTTAATATTGACCGCGCATCGCGCGGGTATGACTACTAGTTGGATTAAAGGCCAGCTAGAGCAAGTTCCAATAACAGTCCTTTGTATTCGTTAAAAAAAATTACAATCTAATTCGTCATCTTAAATTTGAGACAGCGGTGACTGGAGAGACAAGGACCACCTATCAATGTCAGTCGCATTACTATACATAGTATCCCAGTTCTGCTTGCGCGATTCATTCACTTGCTGAAAGATCTGGACAAATGCATGCGGAAACAACAAGACTCACATGCTCTAAAGCTCAATCAGTATTTACCTCAAATGATTGCACACACGCAAAAACTACAGAAGCCACTGGTTTCTCACTCTATCCTAGAAGCAATTAAGCATTTGCAACGAACCTCAATAGGTCCCTACTGCATTTGTACTTCAGCACTAATTCTGGATAACCAGATCAAGAGAATCTTTGGATGGAAGGAATCTGGGTAAAAACAAAAACCTCAACAACAATTATGCTTCCGTCCCAAAAAAAGTTGGGGTAAAACAAAAACCTCATGTTCTTTAATTCCATTAATAGCCTGTTTGGCCAAGCTGGAGAATTCAGCTTATTTTGAGAAGTGTTTTTTTCAAAAGTGCTTTTGAAAAAAGTACTTTTGGAGAAAAGCAGTTTGTGTTTGGCTAATCAGTCTAAAAAGCACTTTTGAGAAATAATTTGTGTTTGGCCAAGCTTTTTAGAAAGTGCTTTTAAGTGTCAAATTACGAATAAGGACATGAATATATTTACTTAATAATTAATATTATAAGTAAATAAATAATCTCAAAATTTTGCTATTATATGCAATAATTAAAAAAATCATTTTATTTAAGTAAAATATGAAAATAAAATTAAAAAGTACTTAATTCTTTTAATATAAGTTAAATATATAAAAATTCCTTCAACAAATATAAAAAGCATTCACCCCTAAAGTCACTATATATTATAAAGTTTTCCTAAAAATAAGAAAAAATATTTATAAATTAATATCCTAAGTATTAGGTTTAAGGGTTATTTTGGTATATACTATATTTTGTTAGGGGTATTTTAGGTAAGAAGAAAAGTCAAAACTGCTTCTGCTTCTGCTTTTGGAAAGAAGCTACTTTTTTCTGCTTCTCTGAAACTGCTTATGCTTCTTCCCAAAAGCACTTTTTTTTCCCAAATAAGCTTGGCCAAACACCTCAAGTTAGGAAAAAAAAGTGCTTTTGGAGAAAAAAGCACTTCTGGCCTTCCAAGAAGCTTGGCCAAACAGGCTATAAGCCTTTTTTCATAATTTTGAATCCATTGACTGTTTCTAAATATCGGATCTTTAAATCTGCCTCTCTTAGTTTAAGTCAATTAAAAATCGGATTTGGACATTCTATGTTCTTGATCCCGAGTAGTGAAATTGAGGACGTACCTCCGAAGAGTCTAACCATTCACAAGCAGAACCATGTTATCAGTTATGTCCAAGATTTTCAAGAAGAAAATTTTGATTAACATACAAGAAAAACTTTATGTTCTTTTTGTCAGGTTATCTACAATATCGCCAATCACAAAAGAGCAATGCACAAGAGTTCTCACTTTCTGATTGGAAAAAAAGAATGAGCCTCCGTGATTCGTTTTGTTCCTTCTTTTTTTTCTTTTTTCCTTTTTTTTTTTTTTGGTTGGGAAAAGGATAATGTGGAGATTCATTGACTATAAAAAGCTAAGGATCAAGCTTTCAGGATTATATTGCACTTCTAAGAAGAGTAAGGATCTCATATGCTCTTTGCTAAGTAGATGAAGCTCCATAGAATAAACATGAAAGGAAAATAAAACATACCAACCATAAAAAGGTGCGTAGATAATCAAGATAATAGAAAAGAAACCTGCAGGTAGTTCAGTATGTCAACAGTTGTTACTCTGGATCCACCCTCTTGTTGCCTCAAGATCCATTGGTACAGTTTTTCCTATTAAAACAATGGTATGCTAGTTATCATGATACACAGTCAAAAGGGCAACAACTAGAATTCACCAAAAGGTAAAATCCCAACAAACGGAAGTAGATCATTTATATTAAAATAACACAGCATGTGTCTTCCAAGAAAAAGATTTAGAAGCCTTGGTAATAAGAAACATTTCCTTCTGAAACATTTAATTTAAGCTTAGAAACCAAAAGTACTTGCAGTCACAATCTAGTATGAAGCCATAACTACATATAAGTATGAGGAAAAACTTCATAGTTGTACAGTCTAATCAAGTTCACATGCACCACTTTTCTCTTTACAAGTCAGATCATTTCATTGATTACATACCACCACGGTATCAACAGTATTTACAAAGGGAGAGAGTAGCTCAACCACAATTTTCAATAAAGTTATCCACTCATCTCAACACAATCATCTAAGTACACGGGTATGCTCTCTCTATTATGGAATAATCTCCTATTCCGTTAATTACAGTTGCAACAATGGTGTGCTTCTCCAAATTACCTTGTTCTCCTATTCGGTCTTCCGTATTCTCCAAAAAGTGATTGTCCTTGTTACTCTGCTTGACTTTATTTTATAACGTTTGTTACTCTGCTTGACATTATCGACCTAATATCAAACAAGAAAAGTGCAAGATTCCACAGCTATGCAATGCAACAGAATGCAATCCTCTTTCTTTAAATTATCTGCTGCTAAACTTGCATTTTGCACCATAGACCATTAGAAATCTGCTTCCTTAGGTGCCTTGGTATCCCATACTTTTTCTATAACTGTTTCCTTTCTCCATCTCAGGATAGTTAATACAGTATGTATTTTAGATAGATGACTTTTCTCTTCTTCCCCCATACTATCCTCTCATCCCCTCACCTCCTATAGGCCAGTCATACACCTGTGAAGAAATTCCGCAATCTCCTCTGATTATCGGACCTTGCTATGGATTTCGCTACTTAAACCGTCAGACACTATAGCGTCATGCTAATCACTACTTCAAATTCGGCTTGACTGCTTCCTCTAGAGCTGTTCCACCACACTTTTCTCCCAACCAAATCCTTATACCATTTCCTACTCTTATTCCTATACACCATAAAACATGTTTTCTTTTATTACCTCTTTCAGCAAGCTAATCCCATAAGAATTCCTTACTTCTGATGTAGCTGAATGGGAGCACAAGGTCTGAAATTTAGTACAGAAATGGAACTTGGAATCCTACTCTTTTTATATAATGGTTGTGTTTGAGCTAGCTTGTGTTCACCTCAAGCACTTGCTACCTCCCACCAATAAAGGACTTAGGTAACTAACTCCTCTTCGCATCATGGCTCAGCCAGAGGAAAAATTCACATAGTGTAGCCTCTATTGGAACTGCAATCCTCCTCCTTTACACGGGACCCACTATACTTTACAAAGGTTACACACACAAAGTTCAAATTCCAAAATTATACCCAAAAAAAAAGTAAAAACAATGTACAACCCAAACTAGTTGGTGTTGACTAAATAATCCTCATAGTTAAAGTAATTTTTCCGCACTATTTTCCTATGGGCTTTCATCCCCCAACAACTCTACTCCTTTATTGAGACCAGCTATACCTTAGAACTCAGACAGAAAAACATAAGGCAATCCCTAGATACCAAATTAAGCATAAAACTACAAAACAAACAAAAAGCAAATATTTATAGCATATACTAAGAAATCAAACAAAGAAGGAAGTAAAAAAACCATTCCGTGGCGTTCACCGGAAAGGAAAGAGAGTTTCTGTTGGTTCATAGCTTGAGTATAAAGCTGAGAAAGGGAGTTGGCAGCGCTACAGAAAGTTGAATACATGGTTCGATCCACCTCATCGAGGCTCGTTGCAAGCGACTTCCGTTTCTTCCCCATTCTTCAACGCGAGATTTCCCTTCTTATCTCTTTTAACTTATCTATTTTATAGCCGTTTTTCGATAATCGGAAAAATCACAGGCGATATTCTGGTAGATAGATTCCGACGAATTTCACGGCGGAGGTTGGAGGATTGTGTGATATAGGACGCAATTGTATTTGTAAGCAAATGCTAGGGGTGGTTTGGGTATGAAATACAGTATTTGGTAGGGATGGACAGTTCGGATTGGATTATGAAAGAAAATTCTGTTTTTTTGGATTTAAAAATTACAATTCAAATTTAAACCAAAAAAGCTCCGATTGATTCCATTGTAAAAGTTCTATTTTGATTAATAAATCTGGTTATTTGAAATTTTCCATTCTCAGCTTTTACAAGTTGGGCTTGTTCTTTTTACAAAAATCAACCTACAAACAAAGTATTTATGTCAAATTGACAAAATTAACCTACAAATAAAGTATTTCTGTCAAATTGTCTTAATAGTTTTTTGTTTTTACCACAATCATATGAAAATTGTTTAAATGGTGTGGCGTAGCCATTTTTTGATATGGTAATTGAAAAGTAACCATCGTTCAAAAAATTTTAATGCGCCGGTAAAATTTGGGCAAAAATACACGTAGCTAAGATTCGAACAAATTTTCAGCATAATTGATTAGACTTCATATAACGACCCGACAGGTTATTTTTGAGTATTTTAGCCCCGTTTTCCTTATTTAATGCTTTGCATATGTGTATATGTACTTTTCGGGACTTGTCGAATGGTTGGTTTGGTTCAAAGAGAGTTTTGAATTGATTCGGAGCACTTCGTCCCTTGGTTGGAAGCTTAAGTTGTAAGAGTTAACCGAGTTTGATGGTGTTTTGATGGTTTCAATAGTTTCGTATGGTAATTTTAGACTTATTGTATGTCCGGATTTGGATTTGGAGGTTCCTAGGTTGTTTTGGCTTGAATTGACAAAAGTTATAAAGTTGAAGGCTTGGAAGGTTGATAGGTTTGACCGAGAATTGACTTTATTGATATCGGGTTCAGATTGTGTTTTCGGGAGTTGGTATAGGTCTGTTGTGTCATTTCGGACTTGCATACAAAATTGGAGGTCATTCCGAGTTGATTTGATATGGTTCAGCGTGAGTTTTAGAAGTTGAAAGTTCATTAGTTCATTAAGCTTGAATTGAGGAGTGATTCGTAGTTTTGATGATATTTAGTATGATTTGAGGCCTCAAGTAAGTCCGTATTATGCTTTGCGATGGGTTGGTGTTATTGGACGGGGTCCCAGGGGCCTCATGTGTATTTTAGATGGGTTTCAGATCATTTCTCCATGTTTTTGGCATTGCTGATTTCTGGTATCTGGTTTCCTTCTTCGTGATCGCGAAAAGGTAGTCACGATCGCGTAGGGTATTTTTATGGCAGACTGGTTTTTTTAGCGTTCGCAATGCATTGGAGGGCAGTGGCCTTCGCGATCGCATGAGAGTCGATGTGTTCGTGTAGAAGGGAGACCGGCTGGGGGCATTTGGCTCGCGATCACAATGATTCGCCCGCGTAGGGTCAAGAGTGTGTTGTGCTTCGCTTTCGCATCCTTGGCCTCGCGTTCACGTAGGGTTATTTGAAGGCAATGTTTGGATGTGCTTCGTGATCGTGAAGACGGTTACGCGATCGCGAAGGGTATGCTGGGCAGACCTATTTAATACTCTATTTCGAGAGCTTTTGTTATTTTATCACAATTTGAATTATAGAGCTCGGATTTGGGCAATTTTGGAGGGAATTTTCACAATTTAGATTGGGGTAAGTATTTTTTATTCGGATTTGTTTATATTTCATGATTCTAACCTTGAATCTTGCGATTGTTTGATGATATGAATTGAAGAAATTGGGGATTTAGTAAAAACTTTCCTAAAATATAAATTGATGCTTTAAAGGTCGATTTGAGGTCAGAATTGGGTGCAACTGGTATGGTTGTACTCGTATCACAATGGGTGTTTGGAATTTTTGAATTTTATTGGGTTCCGGGATGCGGACCCAAGGTTAACTTTTTGAGTTGATTTTTTTTAATTTTAGTTAAAGATCGAATTTTTATTATTCGGAATCGTATCCTTTGGCTTTTATTTATGATATTAAGTTATTTTTGCTAAATTCGAGCCGTCCGGAGGTTTTTTCACGCGAAAAAGACTTCTTTGAGTATTGATTTAGCTTCTTTGAGGTAAGTATCTTGCCTAACTTTGTGTATGGGAATCCCCTTAGGTGCTAGTCCTGTTGTATTGATTTCTATAAAGTGAAAGTGACGTGTACAAGAGGTGACGAACGTGTATACAGGTACTATGTGTGAATTTGATCGGAATAGACCGTAGGCTATTAATATGCTTTAACGTGATAATGAACTTTGTATGAAATATGTTTAAATTCTTTTATGACTATTTGATCATGATCATTACATTGACTTAGCCATTGTCATGCTATATGTATTGTATAACCCTCAGCTTTTATGATTATTGTTATGTCCATATGTAGTGTTGTTGAACGTTGTGAGCTTAGAACATGATGGAACTTTGGTATCATTATTGCGATATTGTGGCACATAGTATTATTGTTCTGAGGTGTTGTGATACTTGTGGACATATTGAGTGGATTGATTGGGAGTGTCAACACGAGGTTTTTATCGTACGATTGTGTCTATCATTGTGCGTGTGGGGAGAAATAAGGATGGTGTTATCTAGGGCTACCCACATGGCAAAATAAAGATGGTTATATGCGCATGTGACGAAATAAATGTGGCATACCATTATTATATGCACATGCAGCGTAATAAGGGTGGCATTGATATGATATTTCGGGTTGTCCTTATTGTTGTTGTGATTATGTTGAGACGAGATTGATAGTTTTCTTTTTATAATTGCTTCTGTTTTGCCCTTATTTGAGTTAACGATTGAATTTGACGTGTTATCATATACCTCGCCTCTACTTGATTTTTTGGGAACAAAGAAGGATTTATCACTTTAAGTTGTTATTGCACGTTCTAGAGGGGTTGTTGTTACTGTTTTCCATTATATTCTTGTTATTAGTTTTCTTCGATATAATCATTGCCCAGGTTATTTGTCTAGTGAGTATCAAATTACTTGAACCTCGTCACTACTCCACGGAGGTTAGTCTTGATACTTACTAGGTACCGATTGTGGTGTACTCATAATATGCTTTTGTACATTTTTTTGCAGATCCATGTACTACGGATTAGGCTAATTGGCAGTGAGGCATTTGGTATGCAGGAGACTTCAAGGTATCCTTGCATGATCCGACCGCAGGCCGCGGAGTTACCCTCTTATTTTATTTATATTGTTTATGTATTTCAGACAGTATTGTATTTTTGAGATGTCCTTGTGTATTTAATTAGAGCATGTGACTATGTACCGCCTAGTTTTGAGAAGTTATGTTGAGTATTCTCGCTTTGACCTGTATTACTCTTATTTTTGCATTTATGTTAAATTCCATTTTCGTTATATCATGCTTCTAACACTTAATAATGTTAAATGACATGCTTACCTAGTTTGGAGATTAGGTGCCATCACGACCCTTAAGGTGAGATTTCGGGTTGTAACAAGCTGGTATCAGAGCTCTAGGTTCAAAGGCTCTACGAGTCACGAGCAAGTTTAGTACACTCTTGCGGATCGATACGGAGATGCCTATACTTATGTTCGAGAGGCTACAGAACTAATAGAAAATTTCACTTCTTTCATTTGTTTCAATGCGGATTTATTGATTTCAGAGCTTGAGCTTTTATCTTTCTATTTTCTCACATATGGTGAGGACACGCTGTCTCCCCCATTTTTCTCGCAAAATCGGGCTTCGACACGTGACAACACTTTTAAAGAAGGTGTTAAAAAAGAGAATCGCCACTTAATTATTTTTAAGGTGCGTTAGGGCATCTATTTGCAAATAACTTTGTTTGACTAGTCTACGTCACCAAAGATTGGGTAAGGGCTCGAAACTACCTCGAAGAAAAGGTGTTAGACACTCTTCAAGAATCCACAACTGTGGGTCCTGGCCAAACTCGAATTATATGAATTAGTCCATTATTCTTTTTGTAGTGACGAATCTTGTATGTGTTCCTAAGAAAAGGAATTTGTCCATTTTTCGGGGTCTCAAAGGGGCGTGGAAACGCATA